>CAJQZN010018710.1:0-15934 GCA_907164685.1 Colias eurytheme | reverse complement strand
ACCCCCTGGAGTGGGGAAAGAGAGGGGATTACAACTCTCGATTTTTTTCCCCTTGTCCCCATTTTTTTGTATGACACAGATGCCGTACAAAAATATATGACCAAAATTTACCGAGTCTACCTGTACTTTTCAATTCTCATCTGCACTCAGTTGGACAGCTTACAAGTGACGGCATAGTGATGAATCTTATTATTTTTTGCTCTGCTATCGTTCTAGATATGTCCCCTGGTGGTTCATTTGACCCATATTTTTGCCCTATGCGGGCTTGTAGTCTAGGATATAACATCTATGGCTCAGTGCTCCTTATTTGTTCGGTACTGCACAATGAATGGAATCATAGAAGAAGATTTCTTAGCAATAATTACCATGAAGGGTCATACGAAAGGTTGTGATTTTATGGATGTTCTCAAAGAATTTATGGAAAAATACAGAATACCTGTAAGTAAGTTGATATCAGTGTGTACTGATGGTTGTCCGTCAATGGTGGGAGCAAGCAATGGTTTGATTGCTTTAATGAAAAAGGAATGGAATTTACCTAATTTGTTGCCCAATCATTGCTTGCTGCATCAAGAAACTTTGGCATGTAAAATTTCTAATAACAAATTGAAAGATGTGATGAATACGATAATAAACATTATAATTTTATTCGCGCGCGCGAACTTAACACGTTCAATGCCACGCTGAAAATGTTGGACAAACAGAGATGGCCGAAATTGAAAAAGTTGTTAATTCGATTTTATCGAGCTAATAATATTTATATATAATAAATTTATAAGTACATAACATACTAGTCCATATTTTACATAATTTTTTTTATTACGCGAAGTCTCGTGATAGGCCATACGGGACACATTTATACACAAATATTTCTCACATGGCCGATAACGCGAATTCGCGTGATTTATATTTCTGAGCAAATAGTTTTTAATTAACAATAAAAGGTAAATAAAAACATTAAATATATGTTTTTGTTTTAAATATATGTGTGATAATATTTAATTTTACAAAAAAGGTCCAAACTTTTACTTAGAACTATGTAGCAAATGTAAAATAATTATATTATGGAAGTAACAATCAACTTATAGACTAAAAATGAAAAATTAAGTAGTTTCACTTTGGCATATTATGTTTTGTTTATAAATCAAAGTAGGAATAAAGAGAAAAAAAATATTTTTCCTTTTTCACTTGTTAGAAAGACCAGTAAACTTATGCAAGTCAAAAAAAAACATTCAAGATACAATGGGGGGCAACTAGGGCATTGCTGGCATTCCATAGTAGTATTCACTCTTTTTTTTATTTTTGTAACAATTTCTGCAGTCCTTTCTGGCCGTTATTGTAGATTTTCTACCAGAGCTAAAAGTACGCTCTGTGCATTTCTCAATTTTAGTGAGCCTGTGGCTTTCCTTTTGCTGCGACACTTGTGGGTCTACTCGAAGCTCAGGCAAAAATGATTCAAGAACTTTTTCTCTGAAGTCATATAAAGACAAACTAGGTTTGCCCGAGTGTTTGTTGTATAGTTGACGAGCGTTTATCATGGACATCATTAGAGTATGTATGAAAATTTTTATATACCATCTTAGGGTTTTTCTTTCACAGGGGTAATAACTAAGCATTTGGTCTTGAAGGTCTACACCGGACATGTTTGGGTTATAATTAAGGATAGCTACTGGCTTCGTAACAACCTTTCCGCGTTTGGTAACTTCCTTCATTTCATCCGCAAATTGTGTTGAGATATAAGTGATCTCCCTTTTATCTTTCCACTTGCCTATATGCACACCGTTGCGATAGCGGGATATATTTTCACCTTTTTTCAGTTTCTTCGATATCACTTCGGATGGATTATCTTTCCGTTTCTTACATGCCAGTGCAGTATGTATTCTTATCTAACAATTTAGAAGCTAAAGTGTAGCTATTATAAAAATTATCCATGTACAATGCGTGGCCGGAATTTAAGTTATTTTGCAATAACTTTTCAACGATTTTTTCTGTATGTCCTTTGCCAGAAGTTTCATCCTCGGTACTGGCAAAAACATGAACTTTTAAAATAGTTCCTTTTGGTTCTGCCAGCACATAAAGTTTTATGCCGTATTTATGTCTTTTTCCTTTTATATATTGCCGAAAGATCAAGCGGCCACGAAACAAAATCATAGACTCATCTAAAGACCAATTTCTTCCAGGGTAATAAATCCTTTCCATTGTATTGTTGAAAGTATCTACTATCATTTTGCATTTATTCATGCGTGTAGAATCGTTACCTTCTTCAACAAAATGCAGGCATCGCAAAATAAGTTGGAACCTGTTTCTCGACATATATTCTGAAAAAACTGACTTATATAATCGATGCGATTTCCAGTAATCAGCCAAGCGGTTCATTTTCGCTGTCCCAGTATGAAAAAGTAAACCAATAAAGGTTCTCAATGCTTCAATAGTAAGTGGACCTTTTTGAAGAATTACAATCGAATTATGGCGATGTTATCTTACATACGGCCGTCAGATGGTTAAGCAAAGGAAAAGTATTAGAACGGTTCTTTCATTTGAAACACGAAATAATACTTTTTTTACAACAAAGTGGTAAAGAATACCCTCAACTAGAGCAAAATGAATGGTGGACACTTGCGGCTTTTTTGACCGATATTACTAAAAAATTCAATAGTCTGAATTTAGATATGCAAGGACCTGACAAAATAATTGGACAAATGACAAATAAAGTGTTCGCATTTGATGCTAAACTGCACTTATACATAAATGAGCTCGAAGCACGAGATTTTTCAAATTTTCCAACTGTTGCTGCTCTGCAGTCCGAACTTTCTAATCCAGACAGTATTATCTATGAAGATTACCTATTTACCTATTTGAAACAATATCTGTTAGAAATTCAAAATAGATTTTCTGATGTGAGAAAAATTAAGAAATGTTTTCTACTTGTAGAAAACCCATAGCACGTTGAAAACGAAGATATGATAGTATTCAGCCAGTTTGGATTTTCTAAAACACAGTTAATGAATGAAATCATTGAACTAAAGCACGACACACAGCTCAAAGCTAATTTCATCGAACACCGTGAAAAGCAGGAGTACATTGAATTTTGGAAAAATTTACCTAACAACTATAGATGTTTACAAGACTGCGCACAATTTGTTTTAACTATATTTTCTTCAACTTATCTCTGTGAGGCTTCATTTTCGAAAATGAGCTTCTTAAAAAACAAATACCGCAATCGTCTTTCTACTCATTTAGAAGACACGATGAGGATTGCATGTAGCCCCAAAGATGCCGATATACAAGGAATAATTAAAAAAATTCAACACCATAATTCTTAAATTAAAAATACATATGTCCTATAAAATAAAAATAGTTTATTTCGTTTCTAAATTTTACACAATTTGGAGTAGTAGGGCCCTCCTGGTAAGTTTAAGATAAAACCTGTATCAGGAGGACCCGCTCTTCCTTAACTTAAAATATTTAACAGGTGAACAATCCCGAAGACAAGATGAACCTATGGATATAGATAATGATGATTCACAGAAGAAAACTGTCCGTTCTGTGAAATCACGGAAGTGAAAAAATTATCTAGAGCTCTGTAGTATATTAAAATAACATAATTATTAACACACCCATTTTATTTAAAAAAATGGATATGTCTAAAAAGAGTTATTATAGAAAAAACTATGTAACATATAAATTATTTGCTGCTAATTACTTTATTTAAATCTGTTTTAGGGATCATCAAAAAATGTACTGGGCCCAGTGTGCAACAACTACATAGAGAAATAAAGAAATAACAAAAAGATAAAGACTCTTTTCAACAACGGTTAAAAAAGCCAGAAAGCTCAGTACAAATTCTGCATTTAATTAACTAGTCGGTCTACTTACGCTAGTAAACTTTTTTGACTCATTGGGTAACTAAATATACTTTCCTTTTTTTTCATATAATGGAATTCTTCCTGAGGATGCAAAGGACACTGCAGATTTATTAATCTTTATAGATAATTTATTTGATTCGATGAATGGAAGTTTTCAAAATTCAAAAACCAGCACTGGCAAAGAATTATTAAGAAATGTAACACCAAATTCTATGCACAAAAATGTATGGACTCAATAAAAAAATATATTAAAATAAATGCAGTTTGTATCTGCCACAGGATCTGCTGGTACTGTGCCATCTATAAATAACTAGTTGTATACGGTAAAAAATATGGAGCTATTAAGAGACAAATTGTTTAATGAACATAAAATTTAATCTTTGTGATGTAGGCATTTGAACCAAGACCATTTGGAAATTTTTTTGGTAGCATACGTAGTCACGGTCTCAGAAATTTTTCCCCTACGTGTACTGCCTTTGCCTTTAAAAGAGCGGCAAATGCAGCTTACATTTGCCGCGCTATTAGTAAATAATTTAAGTAGCAATTATGCAGTTGGGTCGAATTGTGAAGATGATTTTTACTCAGTATTTCATACTGTCGATGAAATATTTTCTAAAAAACAAAGTAGATGATCGGTAGATGTCCGATGATGATGTGTATGATGTGGAAACCAGTTTCTTTATGTAAGCACCCTTAATTCCGCTTCTGTCTTGTGTCGTAATAAACTGTTAAAGCGTAAATTCATTACATGAACCTATAAACAAATTCATTCCACAAACATTGAGATATTTTATCATCCCACAACTTCTGTCAAAGAGAGTATTTATCATGAAGAACAGGAGCAATTCTTTATTCTTTATTTTCCAACATACTAGATAGACAAAAACGTACTGACTCTGCGTTGTTCGTCATCTAAGTATTTTTTTACAATTACTCTGACGTCTTGCATACCGACAAGGATTTCTAGGTCAGCTAACGCTATTGCATGTGATATGATTGCATTCTCTTCAACTTCAGTTAAAGTTGGCGGTCTACCCACATCTTTTGTTTGTTTTTCTTTTAATTTATTTTTAATTGTGCTCCTTGGGATACCGTAAAATTTTGCTGCAGCTCTTTGAGTCAATACACATTGTTTTATTTTTTTTAAGCATTCTCTCAGGCTCTCTTCAGTATATCTTGTCTTAGTACCGTACTGTCTAGTTTCTGCTTTCGGGCAAGGCTTTTTTCGTGCCATAATTTCGCACTGTGAACGAAAAACAAATAATTGGCAACATCAACAATACATATGAATTTTTTTGGGTAACATTGGCCCGGGTCAAAGTTACCCAGTTTTACTGTGAAAATATTTTGTTCCAACGAAAATATGAAATTTTCGCCGAAATACTGAATAAATGTCCAAAAAAACACTTACACCTCCTCAGTGAAACATGAAATAATGGGATCAAAGTCAGTAACTCGCAGGAAATGATTTATTTCACTCGCATGAGATAACTTTTTCGATGTATCGAAATACGCGCGCCAAAAACAATTTTATTTTTTTGGTCTGTACACAAAATGTCAATATGACACTTGTCAAGTTATAAATGAGAACATTTACGAAGATAGCTAAAGAATATATTAAATAAAAAATGAAATACATTTTCTATGCCTTGTAGCGGTAAATCAATTAAAACTGGCAGTGTGTAAGTGTGGGCCAATGTGTAAAACATGAAGGACAAAGTTACCCAGACTGACGTTGTAGTGAATAAGTTGAAAGTTTTTTTTTAATTCACTAAAATAATTTTACTACATACTAATGTACTTAAAGTGATTTCTTCTCAATTCTAGCACTGCTGCTCATGCTTGTACTAGCAGAGAAAGGCAGCCTAGTTAGCAAGAAGAACTCGATTTAATTATTTCTTGTTTTTTCTGGTAATTTACTCCTTCAACCGCTTCATTTTTAATTTCTAAAGGTCAGTCATGTTAATATGACCAAAACATCGGTGCCAGGTGTTACATGAGACCTGCTAAAAGTGACTGTTCAATGTTTAATCTGAACACATCATTTTCCAAGCTCGCTTCATCAATACAAACATACAATACCAGTATTGTATTTGTAAATCTAACATCCATATTTATTCAAGGATACCATTTGCGATCATTTTGCTAAATGAAACAAATTCGTGGTGAGTGTTGCTTTAAGCACAAAACATTGTTCATTTCGACTTTATGTCTGATTGTTTTCACTCACGTAGTAAGTCGAAGATCTCCGGAGTACTTCGCTGGACCCTTTTTGTGATCAGCGATTATAATTTCTTTGACTTTCTGTGTGTAGGATATGTTTGATAACAAGTTCTTATTCGAAACCATGTGAGCACTAGCGCCCGAGTCAACGTACCAGTCGAATTGATTGACTTCTCGCGTCATAAAAACTGCACTCAACACATTTGCAGTTGATTTCTGTGTTGAATTGACATTTCCTTTGACCGTTATTGGATGCGTGCTACCAAAGTGCAAAGCAAAGTGCAAAGTGCCGCGAGTATTACGATATTTATATATTTTCTTTTTTTTTTTTTTTTTTATCTTTATTTAAGGAGCTTAGTCGGAAGTCGATTATGTCGCTCCGTATGTCCCCAAAAACATGTAATTAGCTCTGATTTAAATACACATTACCTAGCTTATATAGCTGTCTTGCATTGTCCGACATCGGGAATGCTAGACAGCTATTACAAAATCCAACCTTAGTTAAATAGTCATCTGGTAGGGCTCTTTTCCGTTCAGTTTGGTTCCGGACACACTCCATCAAGACATGATAAACATCCTCAACCACTCCACACTGTGCACAATTCATTGTATTCGATTTACGCATAAGATATTTAAACTGATTCAATGGAATGTGCCCGGAGCGAAGACGTAAAGCAATCACAATTTCGGGTCTTTTAAAATCACATTTACAGATCCAAGGACATCTTAAAGGTTCCGACTGCATGGTTCTATACCAGATACCCTTCTCTCTAGATCTACGATCAAAGTAATCTTTCCACAAATTCTGAATCGTTCCTTGTAGGTATGGTAGATACTCTGTAAAGAAAGGTATAATATTCAAAACCATGCCGTCAGAAGCACCTAATCTCGCTAATTCATCCGCCTTATCGTTGCCTATAATGTTCGTATGAGATGGAATCCACTGCAAAATGACTTCTCTTTTACTTAATTGAAAATTATAGATTATTTTCAAAGCCTCATAGGCTGCAGGGAGACCTCTTGCTGAAGAGGTGCATTGAGCCAAGTGGTATAAGGCACTCTTTGAATCAGTGTATATAACCGTTTTTTTAGTATTAAGAGAGTAGACATAGGACAGGGCTTCAACAATGGCGAGTAACTCTAGATGCATGGTTGAAATATTAACATTATCTATCACAGCTATTCTAAACTTCATAAACTCTAGAGTCTGCTCATCATAAAAGGCGGCACCAAGACCATAATTGTGTTTGGATGCATCCGTATACACCTTATAATAATTCGTATACCCCCCACTAATAAAATCATTACAAATGGTAGACAAAATATTTCTATCTATTTTATTTTTCGGTCTGCTTACAGATGGAATGTTAGTTTTAATAGCATCAACTAGATTAATATGATTTATCCAAGTATCCAGACTATATCGCCCTAAGACATCGCTAGAAAACATCACCTTATCCTTAAACAATGTATAAGATTCTATCAATAGTGGTTTATACTTCCTACGCCAAAGATTATTATTGTCTGAACATGCAATCGATAATTCGTTTAAAATATCCAATAGATTATCATTTCTAGCTTTAATTTTTAATAAAGTTTTACCAGATAAATATTGACGCCGTATATGCAATGGTTGTAAACCAAGTTCACTTTCCATTACATGGATAGGTGTGCTTCTAATAAATCCTCCAATAATGCGCATAACTAAATTTTGAATTTTTTCCAACTTATACAGGTTGGATCTACAACCATCCCCATACAAGAAGCTAGCATAATCTAAGCGACTCCTTATCAGTGAAATGTATAATGTACGTAGATATTTTGGATGTACACCCCAGCTACTGCCTGCCAGAACTTTAAATAATTGAACAAATCTGGACACTTTACTGATAGTTTCATTAATGTGTTTATTCCATCTTAATGACTGATCAAGCCATAAGCCCAAATATTTAACTTCTTTAACCAGCGGCACGTTAAATTGATCAATATTAATAGAAATAGATTTCTTATTACACCCCTTACTAAACACACAAATCTTACTTTTATTTGGTGATATTTCCAGGCCTATATCATAAAACATTGAAATAACACTATTTAGAACACTCTGTAATTTGGACTTAGCAATATCTATATTTTTCTCCGTAATATAAAGTACAAAGTCATCGGCAAATTGGGACATATGAACACTATTGAGCACCTGACAAATACCTAATGTGTAAACGTTAAATAATAATGGGGATAATGAATCCCCTTGAGCTAAACCTTGGCTGGTTTTACGTTTTATAAAAGAATCATCCACTTTCACAACTAAATTCCTGGAATTAAGAAAATACCATATGTAATTACATATTTTTGATCCCACCCCTATTTGATCTAATTTTTTTGTCAAAATTGCTAAATTTACATTATTATAGGCACTGTCAATATCCAAAAAACAACCAATCGTTACTTGATTTTTCGTAAAACCTAACTGAATTTGGGATGCAAGCTTAGAAAGACAGTCTAAGGTTGATCTGGACTTCCTGAAACCAATTGTATCATCTGAAAAACATCTCTTTTTTTCAAGAAACCACTCTATTCTATTATTTAAAATGGTATGAAATATTTTACACAAGCAAGATATAAGTGATATAGGGCGTAAAGCATTCATATCATTCAGGTCTCTTCCAGGCTTAAGTATGGGTATTAATAGAATATCTTTCCATTGTTGAGGAGTAATACTGGAAGATAAAATTTTATTGTAAATATTAACTAAAATTTCTTTTCCCCTTTTTGGCAAATATTTTATCATAGAATATGACACTTCATCGTGACCTGGAGCAGTATCCTTAACCTTAATAGATTTTTCAAACTCATGTAAAGATATTTCTGCTTCAATTTTTTCATTAAAGGAAGAGAAATCTGGTTTATCTGGGCTAACAAAATAGGGGCACAATACATTTAAAAGATTTTCAGCTTTCTGTGAGTCAACATGGGTTATCTTGGCTGGAATACCTTTATACCATTTCATTCTATTCCACATATCACGTGCTGAACAAACGTCATCAAAAGAAGAACAAAATTTCTTCCAATGCTCGTTTTGTGAATTCCTGATGAGTTGTTGTGATATTCTTATTTCATTGTTTAAAACATCCAAGTTGCTTGGTGTCGGATTACGCCTAAATTTAGAAAGGGCTAGACGCCTAGAAGCAACTGCCTTCGATAGCTCCGGGCTCCAGTATGGTTTGGGAACGAATTTAGATTGTGGTTTAAAGCAAATTTTAGTAAACGGTATAAATTTATCTGCAGCTACATTGACTGTTTTTGTAAATAGATTATATAATTGTTGTACATCATAATCAATATTAAAATCAAAATTCAAAAATTCATTCCTCAAAAAATTTGTGTAACCCGGCCAATTAGCCAATTTAAAATTTCTACGCTTAATATTTTTAGGTACATATGATATGACGGCTTTTATTTTAATTATTAAATGATCACTTCCCATACATTCATTCGTTACATTCCAAGAAAAATTCAAATAAATATCATTCGAAACAAGTGTAACATCAGGTGAAGATTCTCGTAAAACATTCTCAACCAATTGAAATCTAGTAGCTCTTCCATCATTCAGAATACCTAAATTATTATCAATCAAAGAATCAAACAGTCTTACGCCCCTCATATCGGTCTTATTCGACCAAGCGGAATGATGCGCGTTGAAATCGCCCATTACGATAGACTTATAATTCATCCTAGCGAATAACAACTCCCAATCATTTTGTGAAATAGTAACATTACTCGGGCAGTATAAGGAATAAATATTTTCAACGATAGAACAGTTCTTAATTTTAACATGTATTATTTCTAAACCCAACGGAACATCACTAATAGGTACCTGGTATGCATCTATTGACTTATGCGTTAAAATAGCTACGCCCCCATAAGATGAGTCCCTGTCCTGCCGAAACATATTATAGTTAGTCACTTTGCATAGGCTTCCAGGCTGTAGCCATGATTCACATAACGCTACAATATGTACATTTTCTTGAATTAACAATAACTCCAGGGACTTAAGCTTAGGTCTTAAACTTCTAGAATTCCACTGAAATAGATTCAATGTTACATTGTTTGGTAAGCTATCCATTTTTAACAAACATATTGCAAATATTCTTAAATATTGATAAATCCGAAAAAAAGTCTACTACTACTAAAGTCAGCCACTCAATCACAGTCTTAATTACACACTTAATTTTATCAGATAAACTATTTCTTTGATTAAAAATTATCGTTTTAATTTTAGTAATAAGCTCTCTAAAAAGGCTTTTATCCTTTGATGTACCTTCACCGTCCTTATGATTTTTTGAATTATTAATGCTACACTCGTTTAAACTGTCAGACTCAAATTGATTCCAGTCGAAAACCTCCTTTTCTTCTTCTACTTCCTGTACATCCATAATATCAATATTCTTATAAGATGATTTTCCTTTTTTATTATTAATATTATGTTTCGGTGTTTGAAGAGCTTCCGCATAACTTTTATTTGACTTATTAGCGGACGACGCCACATACTCGTCATTTTTCAGATTAATTGTAACCGAATCATCCAGTTTGCCTTTATGCGTGTCGTCAATTTTTTTATAATCCACTCTATGGATAGGCGTAGGAGGGACATACATAGTTAAAGCCTTTCTATAAGTGACGTTAAATTCAGACATTAATTCTCTCACCCGCTTTTCTCTCGCGTAGGTAGGACATATTCTAGAGAACGCCGTATGACTTCCCCTGCAATTAGAACACTTGAAGATAGTAGTATCACAATTTTCATGATGATCTGCACACTTTGGGCATATTATTCTATTTGAAGGACAAAATTTTTTTGTATGTCCGAACCTCCAACAATGCGTACACTGAGTCACAGGAAATATATACGTATCCACTTTTACTCTCAACTCGTATATGTAAATAAAAGGCGGAAGCGTAGGGCCCTCAAACCCAATTCTAACACATTCACTGGGGATCCACTCATCACCAGACCTCCGGTTTAATCGCCTGATGTTAGCTATTTTAACCGGGCTATCTATTGATTTAAGTAGGTCTTCATCTGGTAGATCAGCGTCAATGTCCTTTACAACTCCATACGAAAACCCAACCTCCCACACTTTCGACGAGCTCCATCCCATCTCAACAAATGCTTCACAGCTCAAAAATTTTTCTGCACAAGTCTCCGTAGAGAAGGTAATTATAATTTTGTACGGATTCGTGTATTTTATTCGTAAAATACCATTAATGCAGTTATCTTTAAATATATTCGCTAATGCATACTGCTTGGGAAATTTCTCCTTGCACGTAACGCTAATTTGTATGTCCTCTAATGCTTTTTTTTTAATTTTTCTCGAAACTTGGGTCCATTCTTCCTCTTGTTCATTGTCTGATTCTCTTCCACGCTTTGTCGGTTGTAATAAAACCACATTCCTCTCGTCGTTCGATTGGTGTAAGTCCTCAATAGCAAACATATTATTCAACTCATAATTCTCATTACTAGGTAGGTCAACATTGCATTCTGTGCTCTCCGCCATGATTCATAAGGCGCATAATGCCACTCGCGCACAACGCGAATCTCGCGCACAACGCGAATCTCGCCCGAACGCGGTAATTAGTTATCACAGAAATACGTATAATACAATAGTACAATTCACACGTGCACTCAGAAAGAGATAAACGCTCGAACTGATATATTTTCTTCTTCTTTGTAACTGTAGTGTAACCATCGTTATTCGTATTATTAGATTCTTGACGAATCGCGTTATCTCCAACCATTATGTCTCGATACGTAGGTATAGGCGTCAGCTGTAACTCGTCGCAAACCCGCTCCATACGAATAAGCGCAGCCGCAGTCAGCGAACGGCCGCCGTGCGGTGCACTTGTGATATCGCCGCCTGCACATAGCGGACTCGCTATGAATGTGCTGAGAGATTCCACTCGTTCCCTGCGTTGGATGAATCATCGTATCATTTTGCAAGCCCGCTGTACTGCTACTGCCTGTATCATTAAATTCATTGTTTCGTTTTCCAGTATTCTTATCATCACGATAAGACTTAGGAAAGGACGAGTGAACCGAGTTACGCGAAGATTGAAGCTCGTGCATTAACTGTTTAACATTTTCCAACTCTGTCTTGATGTATACAATATCTGATACATAGTTATTGCAAGAGGTAGAAGTAGATTTCATATTTGCGACTTCACTTTTTAACAATGCCATTTCCTTCAGGAACGTAGTAACGTCAATATGGTCGAAAGAGTCCGGCGGTAGTTTATTTTAGTTACTCGCTACAAACTTTGGTAGACTGTCAGGTTCAAATTCTTTTATTAATTTTATAATTTCTTGTAAGCTTTTCTGCTCCGATCCATCCTTCCTTCTTAGAAACTTTTTTATTAGGCGCCATCAGCTTATAAACATTTTGCCTCGCACATTCTATTTCATCACAGGAGTATGCACTTAAACATATCTGAATAATACTTAGTTTCTGGAAGGGTTTGATATAAAAGTGAATAGTTCATTTATGACGACATTACATTCACTACATTTATATTCATTTCGAACTGTCGCTTGACGATTCACGTTACTTGTACTATTTACGCGAGTTATCGCGACGTCAGAGGAAGGAGATCGGACCATCGGCATCGTGTGAGCGGCTCACACAACAGCCGTAGGCAGACTGATGACTGATGTAGTCGCGGACTGTTTGTCACGAATAGAAAGTATATCAGGTCAAAGTGTAATAGATTATAATGAATTAGCGGAAGAGCAGAAAGATAGAGAATTACAAGAGTTAGTCAAGGACAATACGCAATTTAGGGAAATTTTAGTACCGACATGCGATAAGTCAATTGTTTGTAACGTTAGCGGACAGAAAGCTCGTCCTTATTTAACAGAGAATTTTAGAAAAAATGCTTTTGATATAATCCATAATTTAAGCCATCCCGGTATTACTGGCCACTGGTAGCAAGAAGATATTACTGGCCAGGTATGAATAAAGAGGTGGGACAGTGGGCGAAAACATGTATTAAATGTCAACGTGCAAAAGTACAACGCCATAACAAATCCGAGTTAGGTACTTTCCCACCATGCTATAGGTATTTAGTCACGGTTATAGATAGGTTCACTGGATGGCCAGAAGCTTTTCCTATAAGAGATATACATGCGGAAAAAGTAGCAAAGGTCCACAATGGGTGGATAAGCAGGTTCGGATGTCCTATCAGGTTGACAAATGATCGAGGAACCCAATTCGAAAGCAATTTGTTCCAGCAACTAATGAAACTATTTGGAATAAATAAAATAAGAACAACTAGTTTTCACCCAGAGAGTAATGGAAAGGTAGAAAGGTGGCATAGATCTCTTAAGGCAGCCCTTATGGCTAGAATTAGTGAATCAAATAATTGGTTAATAGAGTTAAGTACAGTATTGTTAGGATTAAGAGTAGTTCCACGTGTAGATACTGGTGTTAGTGCAAGCGAAATGGTGTATGGTACAAACATAAGAATTCCAGGTGAAAACATAATTTTAACGAGGCACATGATTATGTTAAGCAAATTAGAAATATAATTAGCAAATTAAGACCTAAATCAATACGTCAATATAATTCTAGGAATATTTTCGTACATTCAGATTTGAAAGAATGCAATCAAGTATTTGTTAGAAATGATACGGTAAGAAAATCACTTCAACCACCTTACGATGGCCCATACAGCGTCATAAGTCGTGGTAACAAAAGTTTTGTTATACAAACGCCAAATAGGAAGGTTAGGATTTCTATTGACAGGTTAAAGCCAGCCTTTATTATAAAAGATGATTTTGATGTTGAAAACAATATTGTTCGTTGTTATCGAAGTCGGTTGAGCATGCGCCACCAATGGCATAAGCGTAACTAGGAGCGGTCGCGTAATCCGACGACCCGTGCTATTTGCGATATAGACTATAGTACTTTCACACAGTCTTTAATTCTAAGTATTATCTGTATTGTAATTCAATTTATCATACTTGTGTGTTATAAACATTTTTTAGAATGTAAGTTTACATATTTTTTTACGTGTAGCTATTGCGTCTTATACAATTTTTTATATTAATTGTTCACTATACAACGTTTTAAAGTAATTTAATTTGTTTTATTGTTTCATATTACTGTTTATCATTTCATTATATGTTTTACATAAATATGATTAACATTATATTGTGCATATTTTAAATTTTTGTGTACCTATTGCGAAAGAATAAAGTAAGTAATACGATAGTTTTGTTTTTACGCATTGAAGATGCCTATTTAATATTTCGTGTTTTATAATAATTGGTACCTATTTACTAAGTAAGTTATATCGGATTACATAGGTAATAATATGGTCACTCATTTAGCATTTTTATTAAACTTTACTTATACAGTATTCAATCACATTCATTTATTAATTAGCTCGCATTGGGACAATTCAATCTTAGCAATTGCTAAAGTTATATAGTTTATAATTTATATAATATTTTTTTGTAACAACCTATATGCCGCAACATTCAAGTAAGGAACCCCAATTAGTAAGTCTAAGCGAAGCGTTTCCTTTTCAAGTAGCGATAAGTTCGTACCTCGTACCACACGAAGCGGGCGAGTTACAAAATTACCAAGTAGATTCTTATAAGCGTTGCATATTTTTATGTAGGTCACAGCCACAATGCAATTTACTTACGTCTTAAGATATTTGTTTCATTTGCTAACAAACCTCATTAAAAGTACATTACTTATCTTATTTTATTAATAAAAAGTAAAAATTATTTTCAAGATGGGTAAAAGTTACAGTAAAAACGAAGAAATAATTATAGCTCAAAATGGAGCTAATCAATTGGATTTTACTGGAAAGACACATAAAAATCATTATTACATAACTGTTACAGTTCCATTGTTAATTATAATTATTTTATGTTATTTGTGTTGCGGTAAATGTACTGGGAAAGTAAAGAAATGTTTTAGAAAGGAGATGGATAATATTATTCAAAAACGAATGCAGCAGGTTTAAATGGGTATGTAATTTATAAACATAGATGTATGTTCTTAACCCATTTAAAATGTTCGTAACTAAATAAACTAAATGATAAACTTTTTGTTTTAGGGTTTTTTTTTCATATAATGTATTGTTTTATATTTAAAAAAAGGGGGGTAATGTTGCAGCGACACGTACTTATTATAAATGTGTGAGAATGATGACATCGCAAGATGTGAGCGTGAGTTGTATTACAATTTATATTTTCATTTAATAAACCAGTTGATATCTAACGTCCGAGCGTTTTACTTGTCTCCTTGTCCCTTATATCAAATACATACACACTACTTAACATAGCCAAAAGAGGCAGCACAGAAATAGGAAGTGCTTTACTATTATTTTTCAAGAGTAAACAAGAGAAAGGCATTCATACATTTTCACTACCTATATTCAGATGGCTGTTATGGTCAAAATAAAAATCGGTATATTTTTGCTCTGTATATTTATGCTGCCAAACTTCTTCAAACTCATAGATTTTTCGAAACAGGACATAGCCAAAATGAAGGGGATTCTATGCATGCTTGTATAGAAAAAAATCTTAAGCATAAAGTATTGTACACTCCTGACCAAATCTATAGTATTATTTTAAACTCAAAGGTAACTGGCGAAAAATATCGCGTGAAAGAATTGGATCAGTCTGAAATTTACGATTTGAATTTTGAACCCACTCGTAGGGCGGTGTGATAAAAATCATAATGTGATACACTGGGCTGATGTGATGGAAGTTAGTGTGACTGATTCAAGCTTCTATTGCGGTGATAAAAACAAGTACTTCGGATCATTATACA
>CAJQZN010018709.1:0-11843 GCA_907164685.1 Colias eurytheme | reverse complement strand
CTTGAGAGGAACTTGGTCATAAAATCTGCTGCTGGCTCCCGGACCACCGCGCTCAACGCCCGCGATAGAAGCTATGCAATAGCATAATATAAAAGGAAGTTCGTTGAAGTCCACTTTCTATAGTATGCTGCATGAAGCGTAGTTAAAATGTCTTTGATATATATCACAAACAAGGATCTAACTATTTCAACGTATATTGTTTAAACATTTTAATTAACGTACCTATCTACTATACAATATAATACTTAATATTATATGCTTTTCATATAAAACTTTTAGTTAATAAAAGACAAAAGGCTGAAGTTAACAATGTAGTTAATCATCAGATGTTGGTGATTTTAATTTACTTATATTATATCAATTCGTAAAATTATTATTTTTAGCGTACAAAGAAAAGGGAATTTTACAAGACTTTTTCTGGGTTAAAATATGAATAAAAACAACATATTATAATGTCTTTAACTTTATAATGTGGATAACGTATGATGAATAAGAGAGTTTTTGCTAATTCGCTGCCAGGGCAGGAACATACGAGGGAAATAAAATTATTCCTTTATATATTTTACTTTCGAACCTAACGTAATAATGGCAAACACTATTACTTTAATAAAGCATGGATAAAATTAATATTTTATATTATAACTCGTAAGCAGTGTTCTTAAAAAATAGCAATATTAAATATGAAATTTCCCATACAACATAATCGAGCGTCATTTTACTTTGATATAAGACTTTATCTCATATGAATCTGTCAACAACATGAGCAATAAACCTGAGAACCAGGTAAAAAATTATCTATTCCCGCTGAACAACTTATTTTCAAAGCGTTTTCAATAAAAAAGAAATTGTTATTTCATTTTATTTGATTAAGTTGAATTGAAATTAGGACTAAGTTTGTCCGATGGTCGAAATATTATAAAACATAATATTATTTAAAATGCGAAAATATATAAATTTGTTAAAAATATAGTTATAACCTGCGAGTTCATTTTCGTAACGGCCGCTAATAGTTCTGTAAAATTAACCAATATTAAAGTTTCTAAAAATAACTTGTAGGAGACTATCTAAAAGTCACGTAGTCTGAAAGCTTTGAGTGAAAATTTTAGTGTTACTCCTAATGATCAGTATTAAGTCTTTTAAACAGAATTGTACAACCCTATTAGGGATAATTAGGATTTTGCAAGGATTATATTCATAAAAACACGAACATTATCATTGGATTAGGGCTGTCGCAAGTCGACTAAAAAATTAGACTTTCACTTTCGAGGACGCAGAAAAATTATTCGTTCGAGTTAATTTTGTCTTTTTGCACAACGTTCTTTTGAACTTTTTTACACATACGAGTAGGTACGTGGTAATGACAACACATAAAGGCCATTCTTTATATTTCGCCAGTTTCATTGCAAGCTATTTTATTTTAGATAATTTTAAACCTATAACCAGTTTTACCGAGTACGTAAAAAGATGAAAAGTTTATCAACAGATACTTTCCCATAACATTATTTTCAGCACTTGGTATAGGCATTCTTTAACTAATTAATGCAGATGTTGCATCTATTAAATATAACAATGAACGTAGGTATATTTTGCATTCTTTAACAAAAACCCTCGGGCGATCATGTTTTCAATATTTGGATATTCAAAAACCTTTGTAATCGACATGTCCTTTGAAATCGACGTTGTTTATATGGAACAAAGAAAAACCAAAAGCTATTATGGGAATCAGAGGACAATATAATCCAATATAATAAATTGATAAGATACTTTTATGCTTGTTTAAATAATTTATGTGTTACAGGAGATTATTTTTTATGGGAGGTGTTATTGATTAGTTAATTAGTTTTATGAGTGCTAATAAATAAAATTGCTATAATTCTGGACAAACAATCACGTAATTTTAGCAGTCTAATACGATAATCTGAAAATTATAAACAGAACTGTTATCTCTAATCTTCCTTACGATATTACATGAAATAATATTTTTAAATTGCAATGTATATGAAGTAACTGCCATTTGAGACCATTGAAAATTAGTATTCCTGAAGCCGAAAGAATAAACGTTAGTCTGATAAATAATTATAATAAATCTATTAAATTGTAGCAAAGAAGATTCACACCTAAAAATTTTAAAGGATAAAAAGAATTAAATAATTCCCACATAATTCGCTATGTGGAACTTCACATGCGACAGTTAACCATTTTCAAAAGTTAACATCACACGAGTTCTGCCCCTATTTAATGTTCGCAACTTTCTCATAGCATCCGTACTGTAACTCAATTTTATCAGAACTAAGGAAATGTTTCTTTACTATCATTTGCCACCATTAAACATTTATGGCCAGTGGTTTCTGAAGATTTTAGTCTTTAGTGCCTATAATAGTTAACACGTATTATATAGAAAACATCGTGAGGAAACCGACACGTCGAAGAATCAAAAGTTCGACGACATGTGACATCCGCCAACCCGCACTTAGCCAGCGTGGTGGATTATGGCCTGTACCCTCATAGGATGCCCGTGTCCCAGCAGTGGGAACGTATATGGGCTGTTGATGATGATGATTGGTTGGCCGCTGGCCTATGTCAAACATACTACATATGTTTGACTTGACTTGACTCGAATGTAATTATTATTATTTTTTCCATGTTGTGTTGTCCTATAATTGTTTGTCACAATTGTTAAATTTTTTTATTGTAACTTGTACCTAAGCCATAAGTATTGTTGTGACAGGTGTTGGATGACCTCAATAAATAAAAATAATCATATCTTACTCGGTAAAATTCCAAGGCCATCTCACTTCCCAATAAATCTTAAATTTTACATAATCACGTAATCATTATTTCATCTTAAAATATCTATTCGCTCAGAGCTATAGAAATGTATTAATAAGCGAGAATATCAATTAATAACAAGCTAAAATTTCGTGCATCATTTTGCTCTGATGCGCGGTCCGCGCGTCAGTTTATTGAAATTCTACCGCAACATAATTATTATACTAAAATGGCGAATTCAGTAGTGTCGCTTAATATTATCAATTTATTCGAGCGTTTATAAATTTCACAGTTCAGTGCGATTCGGGAGACCTGTTATAGCTTTTAAGTGTTTCGGTCAATCGTGGAAAATTTTGTGTTTTTACTTCCTCTGAATATTTAAGCTATATTATATTAATTTTCAGAGGGTGATCTCTTTGACTATAGACGTAGGTATTTAACTTGAATCATCAAAATGAAGGTCTCTGTTGTCTGGTGTGATGTGGGGTAGATGCATTTTACCAATTTCACTTACCGTTACCGAAAATACGTAGGCAATTTGTGCCAGATCATTCGTTTGTTTTTTTTCCTATTATATTGAGATGTTTAATTTAGCTCGGGACAAATCGGGTTATTTTCATTTAGTGTAGATGTTGGAAGCTAGTCTGTGCATATCAAACTAGATTAATTCATCTAACCGAGTAATGTTGCCCGGTTCTTATCCCTTAAGAAAAAATACATAACGTGCTTGTATAAATTATTCTACCAAGTAACTATTCTGGGCTCTTTGTATTAAATAATAATGAGCCATGAGCAATATATCAAATTTCCACAGTTTCAGCCTCTCTTTGACGTTACAATCAATCACGTGTCCTTTTGTTGTTCAATAACATATTATATACAACAAGACGTGAGAGGAAAAACACGGAAACAATAAGAGTTCATATAAATCTATGCTTGGTATAAAAATTGTTTATGTATATAGAAGTATATAAAATACCATGTTTATAGTCTATAACATGTTATGTAGGTAAGTACTGAACAAGTACTCTTAGAAAGAAAACAATATAATGCTGACATGACTTGAATAAAAATTAACATTTCAAAAAAAACTTTCAGTTCCCTAAATATGTCCATACTGCAAATAAATATGCCCACTAAAAGTCATCGTAAATAAATTGAACAGTGCATCGAATTTATTATACTTATATCATTGCTTTTTATCGACTGTACGTGGGATGCTGAATCCAGGAACATTTGTGCTTCAATACGGTACGATGTTGGATTCCCGCCAAATCTCAGTTAACTGAAGTAACGGAAAGTTTAACGGGTTTGTAGCCAAATGGTAGGACTCATTAACTGAGATGGAACCATTTGGGATACTGATTTAAGTCTTGTTTTATAGCTGTCACCACTTGGAGTTTGTAGGATTGAAGTCAGGTAAGTTACGTTATTTGACATGCTATACTCCGATTTCATCATCTCTTGTGTATGAATAATGTAGCAGCTGAAAGAATGAAAGTTGTATTAATAAATTTGTATATTATAGAACTGATTATGATAATTGGCAGTGTTCTTGCTTCCGCACCAGAATAACAAATAAGCTATAAAAATTCGTGCTATTGCCCATGACTTGCCGACACTGAAACAGGGTGCTAAAAGTTAGTCCTATCCTCGTAATATTATACATGCGAATGTTTGTGAGGACGGATATATTATGTATGTTTGTTAATCTTTCTCCAAACATTCAAAAGATTTTGATAATACTTGCAGTGATGCAGCTTATGTATCAGCAGCATCAGAATAATAAAAGCTACAGAAATATTACCCGTGGCTTCATCCGCAGGTAAAACCGCGTGACTCAGTTAGTAATACGATTTTTAGAAATATTTAGTTATACGATATAGAAGAAATTCAATTGTGATTATAATTTGTGTAAGTATTCATTTATAAAATCGAAGTTGAGTATAAATATTTATCATGTTTATATTGACAGACCAAACAAAGTTAACTTTACATATTGAAATATAAATATCGTATATTTTCATTCAAAGCCAATGCATATTGCTTATTTTGTATGCATTTGAAGAAATGTGTGCATATCAGATTACCGCTGGGAAAATTTATTACAAGGATACGTTATCATTTCATGCATTTATAAAATGTACACAGGAACGTTCATAATCACACGAGCATGCAGGAAACCTTGTTTTTATAGTCTTTGCCTCTTTAGAGAGACGGTTGCTCTTTATAAAATGTATTTTACCTGTAAGGTAATCATTTTCAAAGTACGCTGTTCAGTAAAACGTGGTAAAAGTATGTTACTTAATTACTTTGTGTTAATTGTTAAATATTTTGACAATTGACGTACAAAAGCCCATGTATACGCCATTCAGTTAATTAATTTTGTTGTTATAATATGGTTAGATCAACAACTAACCGCAAAATTCGTTGATTATTATTTTAACGTTACCACTATTCAATAGCATAGGCAATACGAGTAGGTATATAAAGTTTAATATTTGGTCAAAGAGTACATTCCCTTATAGTATTGTAATACAATGAAATTCTTTTTTGTTAATATCAGTTTAGGAGTTCCATGAACTATTTTTAATCAACATTCCTAAAGCGACGGTTTTCTATTCGTAGTGTTTTTATTAAACAACATGTTTTAGGGAAATCTAAAAAAGCGAAACGCGATCAAAAGCTAATCAATACGATACAGGCTTAAAATCCTTGCTTGTTGAATTCAAAAGGGTCCAACAGCCAAAGTAATGGTGTGCATAAACTTCAAAACTGGTTGAGAATGGTGTAATAAAATTCATTTACCATAAAGCTGAAGGAAATACGGTCGTGTCGTGTGAGATCGCATTCCGATTTCGTAGTTTTCACTCTATTTTATGGTGAAACATAACCCCTATGGGGCGATCACCCTTACGGATGTGGAGTTATTTTTCCTATGAAGGTTCTATTACGCTTGGTGAAATGTCCCTTATGGGAGGAAAAGGAGCAGATGTAAGGAATATCGATCTAATAGATAGAGTGGTACCATTTAAATATTAAACGTCGATGTTATTCCGTTCTTCTTTAGGGAAAAGGTTTAAGTTTAACAAACCGTTTGATATTATTAAAGACTACATTTCTATATATTGTGAAATTTTATGGAGAAAGTTTTGTTTATCGTTTTTTCTCATTAAAGACGTTATTTCTGTTTTGCAATAAGGGTTGTTGAAACCATGTACTGGAGTTCGTTTGTACATTATCTTTAGTTGGTTGAACACTTACAGTTCACAGTCCCATGGTCGATTTCACGGTCGCCTAACCCGAAATTGAATAAAGGAAGAGTTGCATGAAATTGTGGCCGGTGCAATTTATATCCTATCCCATACATTGATCCCGCTACAGCTGTTAAATCATGCCGTCGTTATGAGTGATAAATCGCATATTGTTCAAGGCAGTGAAGTATGCCATGGTTTATACTTGCAAATTGTATGTAGGCGTACCTGTCACTTCTTTTTATGTTCCTTATGGATGAATATAAGTATATGCATGGTTTTTTTCATTTGGTTTGCCAAGTTTCATAGACCATCAACCTCATAATTTACTATAATTTATACTACAATCAAATATCAGGATGTTTGCCGGTTCGATTCGCATAACCAACCAAACCAAATTTTCGGAAATGTTTGCGAATAACGTCTCGTGATATATCTTTTCTTTCGAAGTTTTTAATTTATTTAAGAATTGAATGTAAAGGCTATAAAATTTTCAGTTAAAAATAATTGACGTAGGCATCAATAAAATTGCTATTGCTGTTTTTAAGAGCTAGTAAAATATTTAGTACCTATTTAATAACAACAGTCATTAAATAAACAAGGCTTCAAGGATAATCCACTTTCAACAATACGATTAATGTCTTTACTACAATAAATTAAAAAAGCGTGTAGGTATGTAAGTTGTTTAACTGTTTAAGTAAAAAAAATGTAAATGCAAAGGAAAGGCACTGAATTTTATTTACTTTTTGCCTTAAAGTATTGATAGAAAATTTAGCTTTATTATTTTACCTAGAGATTGTATAATCATTTTTAATTAACTTTCGTTAGGTAGGTACTCGTAATGTATAAAATTATGTAGGTATATATGAAAACATGTTTTTTAACTTTTATTATAAGTTTCTGCGATTGTTTGTAATAAAATACAATGAGTATTTACAGTGAGTAATATTATAAATAGCACGTATGAGAGAGTGAGGTAAAATAAACAAAGGCCAAAGTCCAACAAAACATTCAAATTAATTGGTTCCAGGCTTTTGAGTACTTGACTATATAAAGAGAGCACGTGCATTGCCTCATTTCGTTCGGCGCAGAATCAAACAGTTTGCTTTGATATTATTTGTAAATAGAGGAATGTAATAAATAGGTTTGCGGAAATGGAGTGACCATTTCGACAGACTGAAGTCACGTTTCGCAAACTGCTAATTAGTTTATCTAGCAATCAATTATTAAAGTTTCGGATGATTTACATTTTCCGCTCTGCCGTTTGTCCTTTAGTGATTAGAATTGTAGTATCAATTTGAGTAAATTGTTGCATTTAAGATCGAAATAGAGTGATAAAACTAGACATATTGTTAAAGGTATATTCAGTTGAAATTTGGATAACTTAGTATAGTATTTATTTTATTAGAGGAATCATAATTGGTTGAAATCTGGCTAATTTGTATTTTTTACTTTCTTTGTTTCAAAGTAGCGAATGAGTCCCAGTGGAAGACTACAGCTGACTGTACGCAGTTAGCTAAGAGAAGTTGGGCCATTTAGTAAAAATTTCATGCATGAGTATTTTTTATTATGTTTTGTCGTATTAGTAATTAGTTCATTTTCAGTATTTCAAGGATAGAAGAGGAAACTTTGGAAACATTTCTTTGTATTAATTTTAACCCGACTGATCTCGAGGAAAGTCTTATTCTGCGTTAGAAACAGTATAAATATAGGAGGAAAAGGTAAACAGGAATTTTTTCTTCATTCATATTTTCTAAAGATCTTTAGTAATTCGCATGCAAATAAATAACTCTGGCATAGTGACGTTGATAAACCTTGATATTATATAAATATACATTGCATAGTTCGATGAAGTAATCACGCAGAAACTTTCAGACCTGTGGATTTATAAAAACGTACTTCACCATACCAGCATAAAAAAGCCTGTAAAATAACACAAGTTATAACATACAATGAACCATCGTTCAAATTATTGTTGTATTGTATGTTATAATGATCCGAATAACCAATTTAAACTTTGAACTTTGAATAATTCTATAGCTTTTAAACACTTACCAGTAGCATGCAATTTTCTCAGCGGGTCCACGATAGCGAAGTACCGGTCAGCGGACAGCGCAGTCAGCGTGAAAACGGATACGCCGATGCTGATATCCTTCGCAGCTTCAGACAGTCTGCATACTGTGACGCCCCACGGCCACGACTCGAGGGTGTAGACCACGGAGGTAAAGGGAACGCAGGATATAATAACCAGGAGATCAGCCAGCGCGAGAGATAGGATGTACCTGTAAATATATAATGGTGATAAATATTTTCCAATATTATTGATTTAATTTTTATGAGCTTTTAAAAGTTGATAATTGGTTGCCCACTATTGAGAATCTAAAATGAACAAATATTTGCAAATAATTTTTAGATAATATTTGTATATAATCTAAATACTAAAATCTATTGAAATAATTTTTGCTTAATGAACTCAATTGTTGGAGTTAATTGATGTCATTTATTATATCTGATGAATTACTTGGAATAAGAATTAAAAAGTAAAATCGTTGAACAAAAAATTTAATGGACATGATAGCCTTTGTTTAGCCTTGTTATTTTTTAACTTCTAGAAAAAAGTACGATTAATTTTATTTTCTTTATACAAAATGTATCATAATGCAACGTAAATTAAATAGAAAAAAAGATACATTACGATTCTGTGATGTTTGTAAAGAGAATTTAGGAGCAATAAATCACATGGGATTTAGAAGATATATCGCGCAAATAAATCGTTTCTTTTCTTATTTCGTGAAAATCTATACATAATAAATGCGTGTCTGCCTGTTTTTTATATTTGGAAGCAAACACATTTTCTACACGTTACTATGGTAACGAGAGCTTAAAAAGCGTATGTAAATATTACAATAATACTATTTCAATAATATTCGTAAAGAAGAGGATAATGTTATTTATTTCATTGAATTTATAAGTATTTGTATTCTTTTTAAAGCAAATTTTCAACACGAATGTTTTTCTGATAAACAAAATAATTACTTTTTTAATTGAATGTTTAAGTAGATTATTGTTTGCCATAGATATATTTGAAATAACTTAGTTGGTTAATCGAACGTTGAAAAAATACCAAAACTAGAAGACTAAAATTTTAAACAATTGTTGTTATTTTGATAATAATAACAACCATTGTTTTAATTTTTTATATTTTAATAGAATTAACTTATCTCTCATGGAAGTTCGAAGGTTATGCAAGGTTACGAGAATTAATAATTGACTTTTTGGAAATTATTAACAGGAAGCCTTTTAAGTTATATACAAAAGTTGTTTAATCTGAGAATCGGCTTTAGATAAAAGGATTTTGAAAGCTGTTATATAGCTGTTATGATAAGTTTATATTCACGCTACATAATTTTGATTTTCCACTTCAAAGATGTTGTAATTTTATTCTCAGAACTCAATATTATGTTCTTTTAGGGCCGATTTTTCAATGCTTGGATAAAAATGATTCGTCGAATAATGTATAAAATTATACCATTTTAAAAACGTATTCTAATTGCCCGTATTTGACAGTTTACGTGACATTTTTTAATATTATTGTGTAATACTTTATTGGACGGATAAGTTTTATCCAAGCATTGAAAAATCGGCCCTTAAATGGTCATTTGACTATCCTACACGGGAGAGGTTATGATAAAGCTGTCAAGACAATTCGAACATGTGTTGATGTGTGTCACGTGTATGCTTCACGTGTTTACGAGATGTTTGTTTAACGCACCGATGATCTAACTAACGTGTGTATCTTTAAAATTTATACACTCAATTCTCAAATTAATTATTAAATCTGTATATTATATCTTTATAGGATATTATTTAAAAAAATTACATCGAAGTCATTTTCCCTTTAAGAAAGTTGCGTAATCATAACAGTAACAGACTCTGAACGATTTGTGACCTTCCCTAGAATTAAAAAGTTTAAAAAACCAAAATTTGTTTTTATGACCTCAGACTAAATACAGGTATTATTATTTTCTTTCTGCTATGCTTTGATATCAAAGAAATACTATAATAAAATAAAAGCTATGTAAATTGAATAAATCCCTATCTAATGACCGTTTATTATTGGCATGCAAAAAGAAAATTATCTTAATGCCCGAAAATTATACCGTTTCGGGACGGAATAACTTCGTTCGGAAATTGCTTCATTTTGCAAAGAATCACAGTTTATTTTATCTTGCGTTATTTTTAGAACTTGGCGTCAAGATTATTTTCTTTGTTTAAATGAAATTGCTAAAAGTGATTGTAAATTTTTATTACATAGTACTAACCTACTAGTAGATTTTATAGATTCTACAAAAAAAAATCTACTATATATACAGCTATCTTCATTCACGTCTGTCGGTCTGATAGTCTGTCCATCACGAAAAACTCAAAAAACCACTGCACCAATTCTAATTTTCTTTTCAGCAAAGGTTAGCGTGGTTATCGAAGAAGATGTGTATAATTTTATTACGATTTAGTCAACGCAAGAGAAACTGCGGGAGCAATACTACTAACATAAATTACTTACGTGTTAGGGACGTTTCGCATAGCCTTGTGTCTTATAAACACAGCAACCAGGGTCCCATTACCAACCACTCCAATGATGAAGATGAAAGCGAACAGTATGGGCACTATGTACGTTTCCGGTCTTTGTGAATACGGCTTGTAGGTGTCAGTGTCGTTTAGCAGTAATGTGTCGTTGTAGTCTGCCATTGTACATATCTGGAAATAAAATCTATTATTATTTACTTGAATCCCATCTTGTTTAGCTGGAATTGTTGTGGTTCTATTCGATGATGTATTATATGATTGAGTCCAATTTCTATTAGATAAATTGGAGAATGAATGCCTGCGAGTAAAAAAGTTTTAGGGCTCAAGAGTACGAGTATACTAAAGAGTAGACATTAAATTGAATGAAATTATCCACTTTATTACTGATCCAAGTCGTGAAATAAAAAATGGGGCGATAAGAAAATGCCAACATACGCTTTGCTACGACATGAGTCAGTTGGTCAGTCTACTGGATTAAAGCCTAACCTTCATAGATGAATGTATGCAGTAAGAAGAAACATGGACTGATGCTAGTTGAAGATTTATTTAGTGAGGATTAACTTTCATGCGTTGTTACGAAAACAATTTTGTGTGTACAAAGCAAAGTCGTGTATGCCATAAATAACTGGCGGACGACTGGACCGATTTTTATTTTTTCATTTATTGTTATGAATAAACATGTTTAATATTATTCAATCTTTAACGAGTTAGCTTTTAACTATAACTTTGATATAATTTGAGTAATTAATTAGTAATGATTGTTAGAAGAATTAAATATCTTGTTAGAGCTCAACATAATAAACATAATCTTAGCCAATAAAATCATGTTATATAAAAAAAATTTAAATTCCAAAAGAATTTATTTAATCGAATAACATAAAATTTTTATCTTATTAGAGATTAATCTCTCAACGCAATTTAATATGATTGGAAAATAACTATTTATTTAAGGTATTTGGATATCTGAGGTTACAGAATAACTTCAATTACAATAATGAATTGAAAAGTATTGAGTAGGGTTAAGGTCACATAGGTCGAAAAGGTTCAGTAAGTTTGTACAAAACTAGGCCTAGAATAACGAAGGGTTTAGTATTTGATAAACGAATTTTTGGTTGAAATGGATTCAATACTGTCAAATACATATTAGATTTTAATTGTGTACTTTATTTTAAATAATCTTTTCTCTTTTAGAGCAGGCTCCAAGGAGATGTTCGTTTGCAAAAATAGCGGACC
>CAJQZN010018705.1:0-30941 GCA_907164685.1 Colias eurytheme | reverse complement strand
GACCCCACAAACTTGGTGATAGCTTCACACTGACCCCCCCTACACATCAAAAAAATAAAATTGCGTCCTCTAAAAAATGCGACCCCAAATGTAACTTTTCAATGGACCAGAATTCTTAATAAAGCGGTTGGCATTTGTTATTAAAAGTCAAACATGTGTACTGATTCATTGTAAAGGCAGTTCCACCTACTAAGTATGCTATGTGAGTCAATGAGACTTGACTCACGGTTGGTTTCCATGAATGATAGTATAACGAATATTTGTCAATTGAATATTAATAATCTTTATCGTAAAAACCACAGATACTACACAGTATACAATACTACCCCTACTATACAACCAGCAATGCTTTAAGAAAATTTATTGGAAAATTCCGTGAATGTTTAACGATCCTGCTGTTATTTTTGGAAAAATAATTACATACTTAGATAAGTTAATAATCAAAACTGAAATTCTTGTAATGCCTGCATTAAAACAAAGTAAAATATATACGCCCAAATTTCTTTAAAAGTAGAGCGAGTCTGTCAGAAATTATTTTTTTGGATTTTAGTTATTGTGCATTGAGGTTAAGAATCTTTACAAATTGTAAAAAAAATATGATAATAAATACCAAAATATTCGGTACTTCTTGAGAAGCGAGTATTAATAATTCAAGGATTTCTAGTCGAAAAATAAAACCAAAGTTTAGTTTATATTGATTTTGCGAAAAGTAGAGTCGAGTTAGTATGCTCTACATAGACTTTTACACTTATATGCGGGCATAAAATTGTAGTTAGTTTTATATGATTGAATAGCGGTAGAGATTATTAACAGAGATAGTGTTTAATATTCAGTTTGTTTGCTAACGAATTCAATGGCAGGAGCATATTTATGAGTACATGCGTAGGCGCCGGCAGCCTTGCAGCCAACACACCGTCTTTAGCGGCATTGGCAATATTTCTGACCCTTATAAGGTATTGCTTAACTCAATATTATGATCTAATTCTACTTCTTTACCAAGAGATACTTATATAAGAAACGTTTTTTAGGCCTGTTATATTCAACTGAGAGCATGTTATGTAGGTAAAAAAATTAATTTAAGTTTTACGTGCCTAAGTTTTTGCATTATAAATTTATTTGATTTCAAAGAATTATTGTAGTAGGTAAACACAAAACAATTCGTCGAAGAACATCCCAAAGAGGATTATCGTGGTTTAAGAATTTATACAGCTGTGTCATAGTAAATCGTCTCATAGGATATTGACTTAAAGTATTTGTGTACTACGTAAATATTGAATAAGACCTTCTTAATTCTTTATCAATTACGTAATGTCCTCGTAATGTTGACTATTTTATTTTTCCAATACGATACACTTTATTTAACATACATAAATACAGAGAAGAAAATTAAAGTAAAAGAAACATTTACATGATAAATTTCTTATATAATTGTTACAAAATTATAAAGAATGTGGTTATGATAAATTTAAAATAGACACTATTAGTCATTTTAAATATGTAAATAGCATGAATTATTTATGTTTACTTTTTTATGAATGAGTGCGTTACCACCATCTGCGAATGAATCTGGGTTAAGCTTGATTACGTAGTATTACATATTGTATTGCATATTTCGTAGCGTGTGTATTGTGTTAATTCACATCTTCAAAGTAAACATATCGTTTAAGGAAAGGTCAAATTATTATCATTAACATTGTATTCATTTGTTACGCTTTACGCACTACTACCCTTAACTTTCACTAGAATAAAATAAAGGAAATTATGGTCGACATGCATACATTATAATATTTTTATTTAAACTTGCAAAAAAAAGAAAGCAATTTCTACAAAAAAGCGGTATAACTTATAAGTTTGTCTGTAAGCGGCTAACAAAAACTATGGAAAACGTCCAGACAGTATACCGGTTTGGAATCTTGAAATGCTATCTTGCTTATGAATAGGCATGACGACAGTATCCATAAATGATCGTATTAGTGTTTTTAAGGGAAAATGTATTAATAAATAAATTAAATATAGTGACTTAGAAATCTTAAAAACATTAAGATTAATGAGATTATCAATAAAATAAAACATTGAAATTCTGCAGTTGGCCATTTTGACTAAAACACGCGTGACGTCACGCTTAAGTAAACAACTCACGTCAGATGTGTTTTGTTGTTATGAATATGTTGAGAATACGCATTTTTATTTATTTTCTATTGTTTTACGTATGCTTTATAGACTCAGAACAGAAATATAATTGCGAATTCACGAATACGTGGTTCGGGGTTCTCCGCGCCAACTTTATACAATCATTTCTCATTATTTTCTCCCTTTAAATAATTACTAACAAATTTTTGAGCATTATTTTTATGTGGATTCACACTGCAATACTGCACACCACCTATAAACTTTGAAATTCGTTTCTATAACACATATTAAATAAATATTTTTTTAATTTTCTTCGCAATGCGTACAAATAATTACGTATTTACTAAAGAGTGACGTCACGCCACGCCATGACACCTGCGAGCTGTTTTGGCACAATTAATAAATATTTTTTGAAAAATGGCTTTTATCTTCGTTAAATTTAAGTATATTACCGAAATATAGGGTTTTTCTTGTATAGTAAACGTATACACACATTATGGAAGAGGATTTCAAAATCTTTCGTCATGCCTATTGTGTTAAATATTTCTTGAGTTAATTCACTTGCGTCGCAAATATAGCAAAATAAATATTTTTTACTCTAGGTTTTTACTCTACATGACATAACATCCGTTATTACGTAGTTTATTTTCTTAACTAGATAATACCAAATGACTTTATTAGTTAAGTTAATTTATAGAGTTCGATTAAGTTTATTTCTTTAAATGAGAATAATGTATTTTTAATAATAGCATTTATTAAAATAAGATGATGTTGTAAATAATAAGGTTCACAAAGTTGTTTAATAACTTTAAAGGTTTGATATAATTTTCGGTTTTATGGCATTCAAATGCTTCATAAATATAAATTTATAAATAATAGAAAAAAATCGATTTATAACTTTAAAGAAGTTGAATCTAAAAGAGCGGCAAATTAAACGTAAACAATATTACTACATTCCGTCAATGAGATCATCTGTTCCCAAGGTTCGGTGCAGGGACGCGTGTAATTTAGCTGCAAGTTGCAAGTATCAATTATATTACCTGAGCGGTTACTGTCGCCAGCAGCAAGCCGGCGAAGAGACAAGTCCACATGAGGCACAGCATGTTTCACAATTAGTCACAGTTGGAGTTAACACGAACCTCACCGCGACATGGCGGCCGTTCTGGGCGCGGGGCGGAGCGACACTGCCTCTGATACCTTTGTCAGACTCAGAGTAGTCTGTGGTCTGCACGCTAAGTTACGAGACCAACAAACTTACTTTCAGTGAGCGGCTGTGTCCACAACAGCGCTAATGTTGATGCTATTGTTTGAACTTGGAGTTCTTTTCCAACTGCGATGTCCCTGTGTTAAGAGAATTTTGCTTCTTATGTGTAACTTATTACTTACAGGCTAGTTAGAGTTTTGAGTTATGACAATCTTTTTAACTGCATAGCTATATTCCACTTCTTAGATCAAATCTGTAGGTATTGTTTTTACTCTTAACAGGATAAGTATAGAAATTTGAATCATAATCTGATAGTCTTATGTGAAAATATACTATTGAATAAAATAATAGCATTTTTTTCTTATTCCCAATAAATTAATTTAAATCAGGTTTCTATAAAAATATTCGGTTCAAAGTAAATAAAAATATACAGATAATATTATAATACTATACTAATATTACGATAATAATTAATATATTGTGTTGGTGTGAACGTAGGGTCCGTAAGCACAGTTGCGTCGGCGAGCAGGCAAGCATTACGACATACGCCCACACACGCACTTTTGCCTGCATATTAAGATCGCACACACACATACACGCTAACAGGTAGAGGTGTAGAGCACCGGCGAATCCTTCGAAATAATGTTTATTTTAATTTTGAATTTCATTAGCAGCTATTTTAGTATCGCTGGGAGGTTTTTACAGCTTAAACTAAAGGATTTTATGTTATAGGTAAAGAAAATGACAAAGGATCTTACTCTGGAAAATATTGTTTAAGTTAAATTTAAATTTTTAATATTTCGTAGATATGTATCTTCTTAATTATGTTTAAAATTATGTTTAAAATATGTTGGCGCCAAAGGATATATTATTACTTATATATACAAAGCAATTACATATTCTTAAATATCCTTTGCGAGTAAAGCCAATGAGTCAGATCGTTAGCAAACAAAGCTATTAGGACTAAGATAAACGGCTAGATTTTCTATTGTTAGTATTATAATTATTAATTATTTACTGACCTGCGTGCTATGAAATAATCATATTATTTTTATAATTGCTTTGAAACATTTGTTAAAAACGTATATAAACGTATTTATTTTTTTACATTTTCGAAAGTTCGTAAATTTTTTTTGGGTTTGTCTGTTAATTAATCTTAAACTACAATATAATCTGCCCATACATTTTACAATAAATATAATTAATACTGTGCCAGCATTCAAGTTTTTTTTATTAAAAACTCAATATTATGAATATTTTAATGACTCTACTCTCATTGATGATGACGATGATTCTAGAAACCAAACTACATGCAAAAATAATGTCTAGGCATTTTGTCTATATTGTTCATCTTCTACGTTGTTTTTTAGATTTCTAATATTTTATAAGGTTGCGCATCACATACACATACAAATAATAGTCCTAACTGAAACAGATTAAAAACTGAATTCTTTTTTCTAATGCTACAATATTTTCCTAGTTCAAATGCGGTAGAACTTAGTTACGAATATAACATTCAAGAGAGCTAAATTAGCTGACCCGGCTAACAATGAGCGGCTAACGAATATAAAAGCTCGCACTTTACTTCTAATAAGCAATTTGCTACTTGGTCAGAGAAAATGAAAAGCCGAAAATGCGCCATCTAATTTCAGTCACGTACAACTATGTAATTTAGTTCGGCACGTGAGCGGTCAGGACAGATGGCGTGCCGGGAAATGTTCCCACCCAAAATCAATAAGCCCGGTGGCGTGCGCCGTCCCGCCGATTTTCACTTCAGTTCCACAAAAGGCACCCTCATTTACTTACTTCCCTACCCGTTAACGCGTAACCTGTGCTCGCACGCGAAACCCGTATCTTCGGATTTGTCTCATTCATCTGTAAGTATATTTGTCAATTTACTAACATAAAACCCTGCCTTTATCGATGTTGCCTTTTAAATACGAACAGCGAGGGTTGGAATTGATTAAAATTTTTTGTGTCAGTAGACAGGAAACGAGTCTGTGTTTAAATGGGTATGTAGGGCGGAGGATGAAAATGAAATGGAGTACAAATGCTATAGTTTTGTAAAAGACAATTAAATTTTAAGAAATAAAATTAAAATGAAATGTGGACGTGCTTCGTAGTAATGTTGTTTTAATGAAGGCTTTTAATGAATGACAATTAAAATGCCATTGACCCATTTTTTGTATTTTTAATTAATGGACTGAATATTGTACAATTATTATCGTTATGCATTTTAAGATTAAATAATGCTTTATGTTACTGATTTATGTTCAACTAAAGAAGAGAGATCTTAATAATTCTCGAGTCTTTTATTACTTACGTAAAACAGAAAATAATAATTCAATAATAGTACCTACTTCTGTTGCACATTGAAAATAAATTATTTGATTCAGTTGATTAAAATACAGAACTAAATAAATAAATAGGTCCAATTTTTTGGAAACGTTACTATTTAACATAGCGTTCTTTAAAAATAATTTATTAACTCCGTGATTCTGTGATAAAAGAACATGTCATTTAATTATATATTTACTCAAGCGAAATACGAAGAACTATAATATTTATTAAATCTTGGATCGTTCATGAGACCCATTTTTCTTTCTCCGGATAATCATGAATAGCAAAATGTTACACGCGAATATTGCATTATAGTTATGACAGGATATAAGTTTTCTGAGCTTTTAGCATCATTAAAAATTCAATTCTTCATTTTCGTGTAGGTAGTAGTTTCCATTTTAAAAATGTGCAAAGAACTAAATAAGAAACGATATCTCTTTTACTTATTTGTATGAAAGTACTAACCAAACCAGCGCCATACAATAAAGCGTAAGATATGGGTCGTATATAAATTTTATGGCATTTTTATATTCTTTTTATAGCGTATTAATATCGCAGGTTTTGTCCTGATTTCGTTGCCATAGAAGGAATTTAGATAATTATTTAAGTACATCCAATACCGAGAGATTTTTAATACATATTTTTTGCTTGTCCGGATTTGATGTTATTTAGTCAACAACTAGAAATTCGTGATTATATTCGCGACGCAATATTTCTATTCTACGTCGCAAATTTATTTAAATGAGTACAAATGCTGAATAATTTACACATTATACTAGAGAGCTGCACAATAGCACTAAATTTTCCGGGTAACAAACGAAATAGTTTTCCTAGAAATTGTATTAAATTCGGAAGCACTATTCCGTGGTTTGTGTGAGGAATATTAACGGTCTGGGAGGATCGATCCTACGGCTGTGTCGTCAAATTGGCACAGCTCCAGAGATACTTGGCGGTGTTTTCTGACGTCGCTTAGAACCCCTGAATATTTGATATCTGTGTCAAGTGAGCAACATATAATTTATTAAAGGTGTCACATGGTCTCTTTGAGAATTGCAATATTCAAAGTTGTATGCACCTAGGGACGTTTGGTTAATAGAACCCGCTTTCGATATAATAACTTTTTGTATCTTAACATATACAAACTTCGTATACATACATATTTCTTCCGGTCTTTAATACACAATTATATTTTGAAAATTAACTTATTAACGTTCGCTTATAAATATAAGCGAACCATAAAATAAACATTCCTACAAAGCCCCGTTTGTAAAAGTTAATGAATATGAAACCATAATTATAGAATATGAGAAGGACTTTTTCAACAATGGTATGTTAACTTTTGTAATAAAAAGGTCCCTTTTAGATTTATCACTTCTGAAATTAAACTTTTTTTCTCGGGTCAACATAAATGACTACTTTGGGATTTTCGCAAACATTTAATATAACATTTTCAAAAACATTTGAAACATTTCAAAACATTTCGCACACATTTTTTCTTAATACATAAACTGGTGAAATTAGGCGCAAATCATTGTTTTTCTTTCCTGTATTGTCATTATTTGTATCAAACGTTTAATTGGGTTTTTGTGTAGATGTGGTGTAGATGTATCATCATATGTGAAACTGCATAGTTATACAAATAGACAACGTTATGAATAAAAGGCAATTCCTTGATGTCATCATAAATGTAACCCAATCGAAAACTACTCACAATTTGTGTTTCTTTCAATGGAATGAATGGTGGTGTCAAAAATGCAATCTCAGGTATGTTATTCTCATTAAACGCGACAAAATTTGTACACAAAGTTTCACCTTATCGTAGGTAAATGTGTTTTACTCAGGTGAGGACAGTCGATGGTCTGTAAGGCTGTAAGTGACCTCGTGAATTGCGTAGGGCGGGACGAAATATGGCTGGCGGCTGACAGCAATTGGCGACATGCCAAAATACAACCTCGAATAACATCAAATATATATGAATTACGGCGTCTAGAGCTATGTGATATAGGGTTTCAATAACGTTCCATGGTGCGAACTGTGAAGTAATTATATTCTGTTTGTGCGATTTATTGATTTGTTTTTGATTTATGTTTGCGCATTTTCAAATATTGTGTAGTTTATAAATTAGGTGTTTGTATATGTAGATTGTAGACGGTTGTAGGAACCTACGCCGTTATAATAATATAGAAGTTATCAGTTTATTTACAGAGTGTAGAGTGTACCGTAATAGATTGTCAAATTTTCTTTATTACTTATTAGGTACCTATATCTCAAATTATACCTTGACTCTCATATTATACCAGCTTCCTCTAATCTTCATAGTTATTTGTTTAATTGTATTAACTTCCAAAGAATATTTGATGCTTATTAAATTTTAAATAGATCGTAGCTGTTGTGTTTAAAATGGCGAGTTTTATTATTTTTTTTCTTTTATTTCATATGCAATATCCATAAAAGATGTTAGGTGTATGTCAAAATGTTTCCGATCATGATGCATAGGGAAAATTTATTTTAACTTCCGATAATACGATTAGCAATAACAATTGTTCACTGCGTCTATTTTTAACGATACCATACAAGTTAATCGATAAATCTTCAATTTTATGAGTAACGTATGATAATAAAGGTAAGCATCAATAATAATGTGTGTGTAAAAATATACAATACCGAATAAGTAGAGCGATATAATATTTTGATAATTATTTAATGATGTGTTTTGTTATATTGAGATATTATTAAAACATTTGTAGTTACTAATAAAACTATATTTCACGAGTATGTTGAGCGTTTGGTTGAATACTTAATTTCAAAACATTAATCCATACCTACTTACTAATATTATAAATGCGAAAGTAACTCTGTCTGTCTGTCTGTTACTCAATCACGCCTTAACTACTGAACCAATTTGCATGAAATTTGATATAGAGATATTTTGATACCCGAGAAAGGACATAGGATAGGTTTTATCCCGGAAATCCTACGGGAACGGGTTTTTCTTTGAAAACGCGGGCGAAGCCGCGGGCGGAAAGCTAGTAGCTAAATAAATTGTCATACGTTATTTGTCATTTAAACTGAGATATAAGCTAAATAGAGTAGTAGTAGGGCTGTATTGCGTTTAATTTTGGTGTAATGATTGACATTTAAATTCAGGCCAATAAAGGTGTAAGTCAGCTCACGAAAAAAAGGTTTATCCTTAATAATATTAAATCGGAGCCAACCCTTACCTGCCCTCATTTTGTGAAACCTTTTTTATGCTAAAGGGTCATTTTATTTTTATTTAAAACTTCCTGTTACATTATGACGCAGTTCCTAACAAAAATAAAATGTAGATGGCCCTACGTAATAGTCAACTTTGTATTTAAGTAAAGTGTAGTAGAAGGAGAATCAATACACATAACAAAACAAAATTGAGAACTATATAATGTAGTAACTACTAAAGATCTTCACCCTAGATTTCATAAGAGTTAACCTCGATCGAGCTATATAAAACTCAAAGGTGACTGATATAGCTGTGATCTATCAACGCACAGCCCAAACCACTGGACGTATCGGGCTGAAATTTGGCATGCAGGTAGATGTTAGGACGTAGGTATCCGCTAAGAAAGGATTTCCCGAAATTCTTGCGGGAACGGGGAAAAACGGGGATGCACGTACAAAGTCGTGGGCGGAAGCTAGTAAGTAATATTAATGTTATTTTTTACCAGTTGATAGTCTTTACTCTATAATATTAAACAAAAACGAAAAATGCGATGATTTCCGCTCCAATCATCTAATCCGCGGTAATATAATATTTTCGATCTAAGACCAGCAAAACTTCCACAGGAATCCTTACCCCCTTCTACAAGTTCCTGTGTAGCTCAACGTCGCATACCGTCGACAAACCGACTTGCAAACAAACTTGCGAGTGAATTTTCCAAGGTAAGATTTCTAATTCCGAACGATGATAGAGCAAGATAATAGATAACTAACTGTACAGACTATTTATTATATATTATGAAGTATTCAATTATTTTTAATGCTTACAGAAAACATTAGTGCTAATTTTATAATGCAAAGATTATGATTTCAATTAAATTAAAACACCGTTTCTCAAATAATTTCCGCCAGAATAATATAAGAATAATAAAGAGGCTTTATTATACCCAAATGGTATAATAGAGCCTTATTATTATTCTGAATTATTAATGACGACGCTTGTTAGTAAACAACACTTTTCACGGAAAACTATACGCTGACATTACTTGGATGAATAATTTTGTTGATTGGTTTTAGTCAAACATGAGTTTCGCGATAAACAATCATGCTTTAAATTTTAAATCTACATATTTTTAGCTTCAATATTTATGTATAGAGATTTACCTAGTAATAATAGGTTTCATACCCAATTTTTTTCAGATTATTAATACTAATATTTCAGTGAATTGATTTACATTCATTTCTAACATGTCGGACATGTGCCTACTGCCTAAAACAGTGGGTATGTACAACGTTTATCCTCGCAATTGTTTGTCCAGGGGCGGTCAAAATAGATCGGTCGGGGTGTCCTGGCATTTGTGGCCCGCAGGCCGCGACCACATCAACCCTGTCTTTCTCAAGCTTCCGAAATTCCTTCACCTCCAATGTCAATTACTTGAAACGAAGGTATGCTATCTCGAAGTTGTATTGTTCATGTGTGTGCTTTCATTTATGAAAACTAAAATAAACATAGTCAAGAAATTGTTTTTTATTATCGTGTTACATAAATGTTGTGGGAAACAAAAGAGCTATGGAACAACAAAATCAAATTCTCAAAGCATGCTCCCTTTTATTGTATAAAGTAAATGAAAGAGAATTCTGAATACAATGTCAAGAATTAAATTTAATTTTATCTACGTATTTTGAAGTGCAACTGCAAATGAAAAACAAACAGGGTTAAATTAATGTTTGCGAGAACGCATAGAAAATATAAACGAGAGCACTCGACAAATGAGATGTGTTTTTTAACAAATACTTTTATGCATTTTTTAGTTTAAGAGTGTCAAGAAGTTTAACGAAGTTTTTCTTGAAAATAAATTTGAAAGGTGCAGATTTTATATCTAAGCTTTGAAATTCTTCGTTTTGCTACCACTGTATAAGAATTGCGTTATGGTTATAAAAATGGTTTACATTTTATTGTAATGTACGTGTGATTTATTCCACTCATACGTATAACTAATTTGCGCATTCCTAAATGCAGCTTGCTACTGATTTGCTCTACGGATCAAAACCTTTACCCCAAGCAAAAGCTGAATCATATAGCTAATTCCGTGATTGCAAATTTAAAACTAGAATGTGTCTGGATATTCATTGTTATTAATCTTTGTAATTATGTTTGCTACGATGATACAGCTAAGCTTACCCCTGTATCTGACTTTATTGTCGTCTGTTTACCGTACATGACATTTCAACACCTATGTCTTAAAGCTAGGAGCTTTTAACAGTTAAGTCAGGTACAAGGATTATCCCTCTCACGATCCTTGCTGTTCACATACCGTGTAGCACTCATGAACATTTAAGCCACACTGATTGTCGCCTGGGAAGAATCAAGGAGAATTCACGAACAATAAGTATACCAATTACCATCGTCATTGCATGGTGCTTCCTCCCTATCAATGTTGTGGATCTCCAAATTGCTTTCAAATTTATTTCCTGAGCGCCAAGCAATTGTTTTGTAAAGTTTTAATTGTGGTGCAGATTAATTGACTCACTTTAAGGTTCGTTTTATCATTCCATTAAAATTTTGTTAATTGAATTTCTATTGAATTAGCGTGTGAGTGTTATATCCGCACAAAAGCTTTTAGCAGTAGATGAACTCATAGTAAATACACAAAGAGGAAGTATGAGATAAAATTAGTAAAGAAAGTGATAGGTAGGTGTTGGCATCAATGAGTGGCTACATAGTGTGTGTCGGTTTCCCTCCCGTGCGTGTCCCTTGTACGCACGTAGTTCAGCGGAGGCGTTGCGCAGATTTAGCTCCGGTGACCTTCAGTCGGAGTGCGATGAGGGCGAGGTGGACCCGTACACCGGCCGGCCGGCCACCACCAGCCAGCCCAAGCCGCAGCAACGGCCGGTCTCCCAGGGTAAACAGTTTTAAATGAGATTCTTAAATAATATATTACATTACGTAATAACTTAGAAAAATAAAACAACTGCCATACATTGGGGCGCGGCTTTATATAATGTAAAAAATATGGTTTTAAAATGATTGATACTTTACTAGCTAATACAATATGTGGTACATATTTAGTTAATGTTTACATTTCATTTAACAAATCAATATTTATAATAAACTGTATTGATTTTACATTTTATGATAAACTTATCGACAAAATGGCAATGTCAGTTCATATAATTTCAATCCTATGCTATGATATGATATAGCGACAGGTGGTAGCCTCGGGAGTGGTGCGGCACCACCAACGCCGAGCGCGGCAAGCACTTCTAGCGCTGCAAGCGCTGCAAGCGCTGGCTCTGGCGGAGACCTGTCCCTGAACCTCCGTGGAGGGTCTCGAGGAACATCAGCTCCTTCCTCTCCAGCCAAGTCCAGGGAGTCTCTGCTACAGCGGGTACAGTCACTGACTGGCGCGGCAAGAGATCAAGGCGCTAATTTGCTAGGTAAGTTAACATTAAAAATGTTAGATACTTTCTCAGCTTTTAATAATTAATGTTACAAAGAGTTCAAGCTTATTAAATTGACTGTAATTAAATATTAATTGACCTTATTGTAAACAACATTGTGGAAATCAATATCGAGTAGAGAAAAACATTTTAAATTAAATTCACGTAGCAAAGGAATAACATTCCCCTCTATGTATTACCAAACAAATTTTCACCTGTCGGGATTCAGGTGTTTGTCTGTAGGTACTATTACATAAGTAACATTTGTCGCCTTAGTTAGGTACACGAGAACGATTAATCAATGTCGGATAAGAAATGCAATTCGCACAGAGCTGACGGAATCTCGTTTGCTGTGAAAAATCGGGGGTTTGGTTTCAAAACATTATTCATGAACTTACATTTTCATTATTTGAAAACAATGATTTATGCAGAAACTTTACTGCATAAATCACTGTTTTCAAATAATGAAGTTTATCGAAACGTACCAATTTATGGTAAAGCTTTATAAAAAGCAAAATCCTTATCCCTAAAGGTAATGAAGGCAATTTCAGCAAAACGTACAAAAAGCTTTACGTGGTTTTTAAGCCATCAGACATTTGCCGGATCATTATGTTGTTCAGAAAGAAGATTACTGGGAGATTTAACCAAAATAAAAAGGTTGTCTTTTTCCATTGTCTCTACATATACTTTTATTTTGACCCGTTGATTTAAAGCGTAATCTTTTTACTTATCTGTAACAATTCTTTTAAGGTTAGCACTGTTGGGTGTTTTTTTCTGTTTTCTAATACATATATACATTATACATAGATATGTATTTTGTTTTTAAATAAAGCTCTGAATTCAGTTAGAGTAAAAATACAAAGGATTCTAAATCTCGCCAAAATAAATAACTAAATGATTTTATTAATTCAGTGAGTTCTTTGAATCGTGAATTAATTTCCACGCAATGTTTTTTGGATAAATAGAATTCCTTTTACATGTACTAGTAAGTGATGGAAGTACGATTTAAGTAAACATTTATTAGTGAAGTTTAGCGATCAATTTGGGAGACGTTATGAATTCCTGATAAGTAAACTGGTGGTAAAATTATTGTAATTAAGTATGAATTTCTTCGCTCTAAATTTTCTTTTTAAGTACGAAGATACTTTTTTTTATACGTCTTCAATATTGCGATGTCTGAAATAATGGTTATGGCGTAGTACCATATTTTATACTATGACGTAGTACTGTACTACAAAGATAAACATTTACATAGGGAGTGTAACATCGGTGGCCTCAGTGGGCCGCGGTTACAACCGCGACCGCTGCGTCACGCTCCTGGTTGTGGATGACCAGAACACTGATTGGTCTAAATACTTCCGAGGTCGACGTTTGCCCGGAGAATGGGATATCCGCGTGGAACAAGCAGAATTCCGGGTTTGTACATTCTCATTTATCATCCCGTATTTCAGTCCCTTTGTTTTGTTTCATGTGAAGAAGTAGTTTATTGATTAACATTTTAGATCGAGTTAGAAATACTTAATTTTACAGGCTAATTTATTTGAAGAGAAAATATAAGAGTGAAACAATTTAATCCTCCGTAATACCTCAAAAGAAATCTTTGATGTTAAATAAGTTTACCTTCGAATAAAAAATGTAGGCAGTAAATATTTAATAGACTGAAAATAATTCATTTAAGTGAGAGAAACGTAGCGTAGGTAAATTAACTTAGTTTCCATGACGACTTAGTCGCTTTGCTGAGCTAATTAAAAGAAGTTGAATTAATTTTCTTCAAGATATTCTAAGAGAAAAGTTTTCATTCGAGGTAAGTTTTCAACTATGTCTTTGTTCTTGTTTAGGAAATATCTGTGACAGCCAACTCAGATGGCGCCAACGTGTCTATGGCTGTGTACCGCAGCGGAACTAAGGTTACGAGATGTTTTAAGTAAGTCTTCTCAATTGTTGTATCATTTTGTGTAAAACCTTATAATTACAGTGCACTTGTGAGAGGATAGAGCAATTTATAATTGGATAATTTAATTTGCTTCTCTTACTTAGTGAAACAATTTTTCTAATTTGTCGGCTTGCGTATATTTTTTATGTTCTAATAAAAATGTTTCAATTACAATTAGTTGAGAATATTTTTTATAATTGTTTAGTTTATATTCTTTGTCAACACCGGCAGACAATTATTTTAAAATATTTGGCAAGAAAAACGTACTAGAGAAAATATTATTAACTGCATTGTTATCTAGAGTTTTAGCTGACTCTTGCCAAAAGAAAAAAATACAAAATACTGTTGTAACGTATACTATATAATTATTGGAATATTCTAGAATGTAGGTATAATTTAACTCAAATTCAGCATTAATTTCTTATTCTCTCATTTATTCCCTTTTCCTTTAACCTGTAATAACAGCCATATAAAAGTTTATCTCTATCCTTAATTTTTAAATGATCGTTAATAAAGATTTTATGCGATTTGGACACCATATTTACCGCATACCAAATATACTTTCGTATTTTTTTGTTTTTATATTTTAATAGTGTTTTTGACACCGAACTGTTCTGAAACGGCAAGTTATATTTTTTGTGTGCATTTTTTTTGGTATACGGTTGTCAATTTTAAATGAAACTCAACATCTGATTATACAGGGTGTCCCACTGTTGGTATACTAAGCTCAAAGGAGGTTATAGTTTTGCATACGCTGAGTACGTAAAAAACACTTATAAAATTCCAGACGCATTTTTTATTTCAAATAGATGAACTCTTAAAACTCTATGTGTACACCCCTAACAAGCAACCCGCCCAACTTTGCCACCAGCACGTGAGATATCGTTTAAGATTATGTTTTTATAGATCAGTGTATGCAAAACTACAAGTCCTTAGTATACCAATAGTGGGACACCCTGTATATATGGGAATTTATGGTTTGGGAATCATCATTATAATTACGATAGACGTTGTTGCTTTTCCTATCCTATTACTACTTCTATCTCTGCTCGAAACTGACAAGAGCAGATGTAGATTTGCGTTTTTATTATAGACCGGACTTCGTGTTGGTGAGACAAAACGTTCGCGACGCTGGTGCCGACCACCGCCCCCTACTCCTGGGCCTCAAGTTCGGAGGCGTACCTTCTATCAACAGCCTTAACTCAATTTATCACTTCCAGGTAATTACTGCTCGTTCGATCGACTTCAAAATAGGGTGCGGGGCCTTGTAATAGAGTTTGTTGCCTTTGATAACTCATTGCACACTCGAACACGAACGATTTTTTAGGTTAAGTGCAAAACGTACAGTGTATTCGGCGAAGGTTATTTTAGAGATGATTTTTCAACCGTCTCGATAATATTATCTGGATGATAAATGTTCCAACTGTCATGGATTAATAAATTGAAAAATCGGTACAACTCTCTCACCGATTTTGTATTAGATCGAAATAACTACGTTATTTTTTAACATTGATAACAGAAAATTTTCTTTTAAATATTAGACGGTTGATTGATCGATGGAATGATTTATTAGTTGACGACTCTAATATCAAGGAAACAGTACTTTATAGCTACATTATGTTTTCGACTGTTTTTATACAAAATTACGTAGCAATATATCACTTTATAATTTACTTTAAATCTTTATGTAGTTGAAAATTTACTGTAAAATACGCTGAAGGTAATAAGCTGGTTTAATGCATTTTAAAAAGGAAATATGAGATTGAGGTGGCTATAAATCACCACGCTCCTCGGGGTATTCTGAAATGTCAGCTTCGGGTTGCTTTATGCTAATAAATAGGAGCAGTTTGTAGCGGTCGATAGAGTAAAAGGCAAACGTTGTTACAAGTTTCAACTATATAACTCACTTAAATTGTCTTTGTAGAGTCAAATAGTTTACAATCGAGTTATAAGTTGTATTGTTTGGTCAACTCTTGATGTAATTGAATTGGTTTTAGGATCGGCCATGGGTATTCGGCCATCTACTTCAATTGCAACGACGCTTGGGACGCGAGAACTTCCCTCTAATTGAACAAACTTATTATCATAACCACACTGATATGGTAAGTTTTTATTTATTATTTCTCTTCTGTTTGCATTGCATTGCTGTTTGATATTGCATTATTCAACAAGGGTCATATAGATTCTTGCTAACAAGGCACATAATATGTCGCGCCTTGTACAATACGTGCGTTACTGTAGCGCTTAGACATCTACGAGCAATATTTTTCGTAGGCGTCCTACAGTTAAACATAAATAAAACAAACTCTATTAACTTAATCTTTTATTCTAATCTAATTATATCACTATTTTGTTAATTTACAATACCTTAACTTAACATAGTTATAACTTACAATAAATAATACAAAATAACGTTAAGCAATTTGTCTGTGAAGACTAAATAACAATTTAAGAATCTTCAAAGGAAATATTCCAAAGAATAACAATTGGTAATAGCGTTCAGTTAATTCGTGTCGTTTTGATATAAAACGTCGCTGCATCTAATAATTTATCACGATTTTACGTCTACACATTCATAGCCACATGCATACTGTCTGCTTTCTTCGATTTTACAATAAAGAAAACCAAATCCAATACTAGCCTTCCGTCGAGCTTATTAAAGCTCTATATAATTAACGAAACAAACATGTTTTGTTTCACCTTAACACAATGTAAAACATTCTAACATGTCATCTCAGATTTGGCTTAAACATAACTTTGAATCTATAAATATTAGTAACAATTGAAGGTAACACCGGAATTTCAATCGAGTGGAGGCGAGATATACGGTAGTTATTAGTGCTATAGTTATTCGTTCGATTAATCAAGTCATAGTGCTGTTATTGTTGAACAGTTGTTTTTGAAGACATCTCGTGAGGGCAGGAGCTCTGGAAAACAAACAAAAATCCATAAGTCAAAATAATACATAATGAGATTAAGGGATTTAATAACACATAATTTATTCATGACTTCTCAAAGGTATAATTTTATTGCATTATATTTTGATGTTAAGATCAAATAATATAAATATCATCAAAACTTAATAAGCTAAACACACGTTAAGGTTAAAGAACTAATTTAAATAATCGGTTAGAAGCCATGATAAAATCAGTTTGCATTAGTCATTGTCAACACTCGAGCAAGCAAAAAGTGCGTAGGTACATCGTATTTGGTTTTTATGTACACTTTATATATTTAAAAATAACAAAATTCTCGATTTTATGCCTCCAATGATGTCATACTTTTGATGACATTAATTTAGAAGCTAATTTATTTAAAACATTTTATAATAAGTTCTAAATGGTAAAAATAATTAAAACAATAAGTGCTATTGCTATCCCAAAAATTATTTTTTTCTTCACCAACATCCTGCATAATACATGTTGTATTGATTACATTATGCATCTACAATAATTTTAAAAACATCGTAGAGGTTATCACTGTACATTTTCAATGTACCTATAAAAATAAAGCATAAACAAGCTTGTTTATCCTATTTCATAGTAAATTAATGTAAATAAATAACTAAATAATTTACCTAGTCCACCTGCACCGCCTCTCTCGGTCATGAAGACAGATGCCGTGACGCTCGTAGCATTCGTCGTAGCCCGTCACGCAAGTGTTTGGCGATTTTGTTGTTCGGCGGTTCACATGTACCTGAAGTTATTTCATTTATATGATTATAATATTATAATAATTATATTGCATTGGATGTTCAAGGTTAATAATTTAATATCTTGATTGGTATAATCCATTAACATATTATAATTAAATCATAATATGTTATCATGCAAATAATAGTTCATTATATGATTACATCTTCGTTGTGCAACTAATGTGATCATAGTAGTTCATGATTTTATACTAATGATACTTCTTCAAATAAAACAACTAGTAAAGAGTAATGTTTAGTTTGAAATCTATATTATTATCCGTAATATTATTTTAAATAAATAGCACGATTACCCAAGAGTTAAACTAAGTACTAAACATTAGAAGGCAACGTATTGTTATTTCCAAATGCTGTCATTTCTGGGTCAATTGTAAGCAGTTAAAGAAAATTAACTTAATAGTATTGTTCTTAAGCTATTTTGCACACGAATCTTATACTACAGCGGGAAAATTCGTGACTCGTTTACTTGATACTCGTAATGTAATTGAAGGCAAAGCTAAACAAGTTTGCGGAATTAACACGAGAATCCAATAAGCCTGACGGCGTCATCGGTTCCAATTAAGTCATCGCTTTCATTTTACATGAAGGAAATGTTCACACAATCGCTTTCCATTTAATATTTCAATTTTAATCCTATCGTACTGAGGCAGATTAACCGCTTTGCTTAGGAACATGTATACCTAAAGAGGAGTAATTACTCGAAATGTTTTCTTTATTATGTTTTGTTTATTAACGCTCTGGGGAAGTGTGTTGAATTTCCGTATTTCGCTATATTCGTGTTTTAAACGCATTATCATAAATGCTTGGTCTCATAAATAATTAATCAAAAGATAACATTGGATAATATCTGCTTGCCTTGAATATTAATATTAAACTTATATTGTTGTTTCATTGAAGAGTGAGCATGCGTCAGGTCCATTGAGTTACTTGGATGAAGTTTTGTTTTTCATTCCAAATTATTATTCATTTGCAACTTGCAACAATTGCACGCCTCATAAGCGAAGCGTTGAGGTGGGTACTACTGTCACTTCGCGCAAAACATCTGATTTTTCAAACTTAAAATGTCTTTATGTATCATACATTGCACTTGTAAGAAAATACATACACACAAATATTAAGAAAAAACACTATTTTTAACGTTCATGATATTTTTGATGTCATTTTTGTTATTTAAACTAGTTAAAAAACAGTTTAAAAAAGTTCTGTCTTGGACGTCCGTGTGTCTGTATGTGCGGATCCTTTTTCTTGTTAACACGATAGCGACCGAAATACTTTACTAATCGAGTCTTTTTTTTTCTCTTACGCTTGAGTATGCTCAGGAATAGAACCCTTTCATTTTTCAGGGTCTGATTCGATGTGGTTTAATAGTTATTAAATAAACAAACATAATAATTAATAAATATTTATTAAAAAAAAATTATGAGGCGTGCACTTTTGGATTTTCCAAATTTATTTCAGTTTATTATCTTTTTGATAATAATTATACATATCTACTACTCTTACTTTGAGTGCTACTTCTAGCATTTTACTAAAAAGCTACCAATGTAACTAAACGATCACTCCAACTTTATATAAACGATGAAACAAAATTGTTTAAGTCCAACAGAATGAAAATAATCGAACATGCTTCGTGTATACACACAATATGTCATGTATTTCGATAATTAAAAAGCTGCATGTCTCGTATGTACGAGTGCAGTAATTAGTATGTCCGTCAATTACCTTGCACGTGCAGCCCTGTCGATAGAGGAGTCGGAATCCTTTCCTTTGCCGCGGCGTCACCTCCCGCCACTTGTTAATGTAGCCACACAGCTGCACGTGAGCCTGCAGGTGCATCACGCGACCTGTGACTCAACTTATTAGTATTTTGCTCAAGTTTACATTAGAATAATGATAAGAGCAATGAGCTATCATCAAACAATGTCTTGCCGTCGTATTACGTACGTTTAAGGGTAAATGTATATATGTATAGGTCAAATGAAGTCAAAAAGTTGTTAGCTGACGCTTCGACATAATGCGTTAATATTTAAGGGAAATTGGAAGTTGATTGTTGTGTAATGGCGTTCAGCTCGTTATTATTTAGCCTTAACGTGAAGCTTTAGGTAAGCTTTTCGTTGTTTTAAATTGACGTTTAAGAAACAAGCTTAGATATGCGTTAGAAAATAATGTATGGAATTGATTTCAAGAATATAATATGTATTTACAAATTTACAATACCTGTTATAACATAGGTCTCTCTTGGCTGTAGGCTAACTCCGCATAAGGAATCCTGAGAGGGCGTTAGTATTCGACCTGATTTTAGAGCTAAAGCTGCCTTTGGGGTTGCCTGTAATTAAAATTATGAATTTGGTTTTGAGGCTGGCTTTTCATAATACAAACAAAAGTTAACAACAATGATATATTCTTTTATTGAAGACACTAAGAAAAATAATAAATAATATTGCTTACTTTAAAAACGTTTCGAATTTTCACTTTGTAAGCGTCGTAGAAATCTTTTCCTCTGAATAGTCTTTGTACTCGACCGACGATAACTGTAAGGAAATAGAATAAATTTGTAGTGCTCAGTACTTCAATTTGTAAGATTTTCTACATCTGCTTCGTTATACAATTTCAATTTACAAGGAAATAGATGTCCGAGTTGTACTATAATGAGACTCTTCTAGATAGCAATGAAATTCCTTTCGACAAGATATATCTTGGAACACGAATGACAAAAGACGGGAAATTACTCTGCTAAATAAATAAGAATTTTCAAGTATCGAAAGCAGACGTATTTCAGATGGAATATCTTAAATGTCGCCAGTTGCGTTTGTAATAAAATAAATACATATTGAGAATGTCGTGAGCCTTTAGTGTGATTGGGAAACAAGATCTGCCTTCAATATAGGAGGGTGAAGGGTTAAAAGATTTGGGCATACAGCTTCCGCACTTACTATGCGAAGTACGATAACATAATGTTAATACGCTATCAATCGACGCTAATCTTTTATCAGGATGTGGTATTTCACCGTACAAGCTTGACCCAAATTTTGTCGCAACTTAAATTAGGTAACTCACAAGACATAGGTAATGGATAGTTTTAGATAAAATCTACTTTCAATATATCCTTATTTCTAGCACCCGAAAGATATTTGCATGACTATTGATGAAATTAGGTTGTTGGTCACATTTGGCATATCTAAAATAGACGATTGAATGAAAAGGTAAACTTACCGAAGTCACTGTTACAAAAATGTGTTTGTGGATGTTCTAGTGAGCAAGAGCAGGCGTCGGTGAGCCGCCAGGTCACTGCCACCAGTGCTATCGTCACTAGTCTAGTCAGCATGCTCACTCTAATTATCTGAAAAGATATTATTTGTTAGATAATATTTATAAAAAAAAACATTTTTAAAACGTTTGTCTTTAGTGGTCACAGGCAAGTGTTACAGTTCATGTTAATTCGATTCCTCTATAGCTATTTTTGTTCCTAATCTCTAATTAGTATCGTTTCACGCGATCAAGTAGGGTTTCTATTTTATTGGGAATAAACCGTGCATGATAATTCAAAGTAATCAAAAATATTTAGCATCCAGCGATGCCCCTTAATTTAAAATATTTATTCGATTAAGAATAAACACACTTTTAATTTTTCCCTATTCCACCAAATAAATACTAAAAAGAAATAACAATGAATGATACGAAATAAGAGATTCCTATGATACGGTTGTATAACTTTTACAGCATGCCATAAATGTGAACGTTAAAATTGCTCGGACATAAAACCCAATTTATGCTAAGCCGAAATATATCATCCGAGTGGAATTAATCATCCATTTGCTACAGTTATTGTACTTATTAATCCTTTACGCATATGAAAAACACAAAGTACCGCATGTGATTTTTACAATGTAAATTTTATGGACGGGATAAATTTTTATAGATTTAACATTTACATAAAAACCTCCAGCAAAACCAATAAAATGTGACCCCATCCTTAAAGGTACTATAAAGTATCATCGTCTACGACGTTTATGTATTGGTAAGGTGCTGACTGGATATGTTTGCAATTTTAATGTGAATTCTGTCACGTTATTACTTGCCATGACTTATCGCTGAATATTTTAGTTAGTCTATTTTAATATCGCTCCTTAATTCTAGGAAATAAAAAAGGTTAAAGGAGATTTGAGAATATCACAAATGAAACTAGTTAAACATGCAGGTAAATAATATTATGTTCATATTCTATAAATGGAGATCTTTAGTCCAAACCCCTTTAATAATTGACAATGGCTCTTTATAATAAGGTAATGATTCACCAGGTTAGATTATTGAGCCCATAAATACATCTGCATAATGTATTAACAGCGCATTCATTTATGCCAAACATACCTCATGTCAATAGGGTGATATCTGATCATCTGATTCCACATTGAATGGGTCTGGTTTTTAAAGCCACAAATTACAATGCAGGCTGCACTCTGCATGCCCCTAAACACTGTACCGCATCGTGACATCCAAATACACAAATAAGAACAATTTGTAAGACTTAATGGCACCAATTTGGATCCTAATTCAATGATTTGAGTTTAATTTAGCGACCCTTAATTTTCGATTTTGCGAATTGGTAATGGGCATAGTTAACTCTGTTTGTTTATACAATTGTACGTTTATTTTTTATTCATTTCAAAATTTTCTGCATAACTTGGAATATATTTTCACAATAATTGTGAAAGTATATAATGTGACTTTAAATAAATGTTCATATTAAATTGGTTGTAAACATATTTTCAAAATACCCAATTAACAAAAACAACAAATATAACTGAAAAGTGGTTAGTGAGAAACCACAAGGCGACACTTGCGACCCACTTTAGGTACCATATAGATGCACTGGCCTTGTTTTTTCTTACAAAGTACGGATGTTTTAAGTAAAAATGACGTGTCTACAGGTATATTGTCCCTTTATCCTCACAAAGGCTTCGCTGTCACAGTCCGACAGTTATTAAACTGCTTTGAGGCTTAACAAAAGTGATGAAAAAGAATTTTGTAAAGCGCAAATAGATGGTATCCCTTTGTGAGTGTTGACGTTGATCCGATTTGCTCGGTTTATCTCACGAACATCGCTATCTGCTATCTATAATTATTATTTAAACCAAGCACACGAATCGATGTTAAGCATGCGATAGAAATCAATTTTTTGTTGACTACGTGAGAATATTTAAACATTTTTTATGGTTTAATGTAATACAGTTGTTTAGATCTGTTTGACTGATAGGAGCTAAAGGAATTTAATTGATGGTATAGTGTACACAACATAGTATCACATACAGTTAAAACGGAACGATAACGATGATGCGATAAAATTAGTAAAACAACAAAGCTCCGCTATTTATAGTTCATTTATAAGCCGTGAATGGTATTGTGTGACTTTCACGTATACTGTTGGTAATGGCTTGTCATTTTCCAACACAACAAAGTTAGAGAACAATAAAGGAAGCATTAGGGTCGGAATGTGTAGGAGTAGATACTTGTCCTACTCGCTACCGGCAAACAACAGCGAAATGCAACACGCTAGTGATTTTACCGATGATGATGCAATACAACTTTGGACATTATTGGTATTGTGTGAAGTATACAACAGTATAAATTTATATCGCTGGAGATACAACTCAATAATACTGAATACAGTATCTACCCAACTATAAAATTGTTCCTACAGAAATTCTATTCAATAGTCAAAAAAGTATAAAAAAACTTACGGACATTTTCAACAACAGAAGTCTGTTTGGGACATCTTGTCGGGTCGTTTGTTTCGGATGAAATGAAGTTCAACCGCGGCTTCGATGTGGACGCAACGAAATAAAAAATTATAATGCGGAAATTTTATAGGTGCATTCTATGGCAAATTCTTAACGTCACGTCGCATCGCCGCAACAATGCCTCATTTGTCAGGGTTCATCGAGGAACATAAGGTTATTGATATCACGCTTGTTTCACGTTCCGATATTTCAAAATTTAAACTTATTTTAACCACTTACAAAGTTGTTGCAAGACAATGAATAATTTAGTATGAACTGATATGGAAAGAACCTACGAGAAGAACAGACAAATAATACGAATACCGCTTTACAAATATTATTACGAAGAATGATCAGTCACTCTTTAATCATTATTGATTTTTTTTCTGAAAGAGCATTTCATATATTCAATGCTGTACTAAGTGCAGGTACTTGAATTAATTCTCTACTTTTTCACAATACAACAGGTAATGGACAATGAGGAAGTAAAATAATTTTTCTATTCATATGGAGATGAAGGATATTATTATTTCAAGCCTTCGTATTTAACTCACGTTGTACCTTTTCAATTGAACAATTATACTGAAAAAGTAATTAGGCCGACCTATATATAAAGTTTACTTGTAAAGGAATTAAACGACGAATTTGTTACTTATATAAAAATTGACGATTGGCTTATAAGTACATTATTTATATGTGTTTGTGGTTAAAATCACTGTAGCAACACTATCTATACTCCATGGCAATTGAAGCACGTTCCTGTAAAAACAGAACGCATCGATACCTATTGATAACCGTCACGTATTCTTACGTAATAAAATCTGATCAAAATATAAGAATTTCTTCTTTTATTACGTGGAAGGTCAAATGGATGGAATCTTACAAAAGTTACGTCACTCTTAAGTAATTTTATTATTGTTTCTCCTTATTATACCCAGAATTTAAAGATAAAAAATTAAGTAACTTAAATAGCACTAGGTAGTAGTAGTAAAGTAGTAATTACTTATATTAATTTTATAAATTTATTAAGTACTTAAATTAATTTTATGAATAGCGAGATTATTCGTTCAGGAATTGGCAAGAAATACTAACCATGCTTCCAGCGGTTTCTCAATAATTTACTCGAAAATAAACACAAAATTGGTTACGTTCCAGTGTCCTTATTGATTGGATGCGGTTTAAACATTCTGGGGAATTCAATTTTCCGTTTATATTCAATTACCTTTATTTTGATACTAGTCAAAATTTACCTTGTATTATAACATAATTAAAAATAGAATAATAGAGAAAATATAATAATGTTTATGACTTATTTTTCAACCAATAAAATGTGTGTGCAAACAGAATTGAATATTTTATCCTTAAGTTTAATTCTCATAAATATAATATTTTCTTTGAATATTTTCTAAAGCTGATAAGAATTTCCTAGTTGTATATTTCCAAGGAAAAATATTTATCAATAAAATATTTATATAATTCAATAGAAAATATTTTTCATTTAAACAATATAAACTTAATACGAACAAGATTGATCCATTTATTATTTAATTGCATAAAATGATTAGGTATTTGATATTATATTGAATCGATATGTATTTCCTTAAACACACAGACTTGTTGAATGAGATGAGTAGGTAGTAGGTAGGTAATTTGTGGTTGTAAAATCATATTAAGCTTCCGTTAACAGAATTATTTTAATTATTTCCTCAAATGTTCTCATAAATTCTTCAATTGATGATAAAATGCTCTATACTGTTCGCCGTATATTTGGTATTATAAATATTTGAACTTACAAATACATATATAAAGACATTTTAAAATCAATAAAAAATGTATTATAATATATACGTATAGCTTTTATATACTGGATAAAAGTTGCCTACTATTAAACAAACTTCTTCCGATTGTGATAGCTGTTGTTTAATAAAAAAAATGGAATCCAAATAGTTCGGAAGATAAATAAAGTGCTAACGATTTGATCGCATCGATGGTGTCGGAATACCTGACGGATGTTATAAATATTCTATCGCTGATATGTCGGATTCGTGACGTATCAATTAAATCGCTTAACATTAATCAATCTTTGTAATCTACTCGTATTCATTTGTGGATACAGTATTGAAATACAATGCGCTTATAACCCACATACAAAACGAGGCAGCGTAAAAACTTCTTCTGAGAAATAACGATTTTTAATCATAGTATCTATGTATAAAGAATCTACAAATGGCTATCAATTAAATATTTAATTAAATAGACAAATAAGATATTTTTTACACAAAATAATCTATTTAAATGAAAAGTTAAGGCTGATAAACTCGTTAACATGATGATATTTTATTTTCTTATAACTTATATTATCTACAGCATTTGTTGAAATTGATATGAATCGCGCATTGCTATGCTTTAAAGATGTTGTAGCGCCGGCGCATATCTTAAAGTTTTAATCACTTTAAACAAGCATATTCATTTTTTATTTATGTGTTTCACTGATGGATATAAGGTGCACGGCCAGGTGTTATTTAAATGACAGTCGTATAAAACGATAAAAGACTCATTTAAAGTTGGGTAAGAGCGAAAGTGCATTTGCGTCATGAGACCGAAATCCCTCTGGAAAGTATGTTAAGATTGTATTTATTTAATACGCTGTCAAATACGCAATAAATTAAGATACTGACATTAATAATATGTTTGATTTTAATACATCCTGAACATAAAAGCAATGAGTAATAATTAAAAAGGAATTGTTGGAAAATTATGCTCAAAATAGAGTCGAAATATACGTACCTATAACTAGGGCATGCAATTATCCGCCCAATTTTAGTATTCGAATAATACGAATACCTCCTAAACACTATCCGGATAAATCCGGATAATTCGGATAATTCGGATATCTCTGTTAAATCAATCAATCAATCACTCCTAGATCTTGACTACGCAGATGATATTTGCTTGGTATCAAATAGCATAGAACACCTTAATATAAATGCATGCGCACTTCAATCTGCAGCAGCAAAAGTCGGATTGAGAATCAACACCCAAAAAACTGTTGTCATGAAAACTGCATTGACAAATGAACAGCTGGAAATATCATTAAATGGAAAATCAATTCGAGAAGTACCTACATTTTGCTATCTAGGAAGTATTCCGAGCCCTAACGGTGGTGCAGAGGTTGATATTGAAAATAGAATACAGAAAGCAAAAGCTGCTTTTGCACAGTTATCTCCGATTTGGAAATCAAGTCGCTTATCCCGTCAGCTTAAATTGCGAATCTTCGAGAGCAATGTGAAGTCGATACTGCTATATGGTTGTGAGACTTGGAAAGTAACACAAGCTATCTCCAACAGACTCCAGGTATGCCTGAACAAATGCTTAAGAAGTATATTACGAATTTTTTGGCCTGATACAATTTCCAATGAAGAACTCTGGAAAATAACCAATCAGCAACCTATAGACCAACAAATCTGCTCCAGGAAGTGGGGGTGGATAGGACACTGCCTTAGGAGGCCGGAACAAAATATAGCAAAAACAGCTTTAGACTGGACGCCCCCGAATGGTCGTAGAAGAAAAGGTCGTCCCCCTGCATCGTGGAGGAGATCCGTGGTTGCTGAACTAAATAAAACCGGCCTGTCGTGGCAAGAAGTCAAAGCAAAAGCCCAAAATCGACGTGACTGGAAAAAGTTTACTGAGGCCCTATGCTCCTCGAGGAGTTAAAGGAACAATCATCAATCATCATACCTAAGTAATTACTGGAGTATAAATTTAGGCATTAATTAAATAAATGTAGGTATATATTTTATTTTAACCTCATCTTTAATTAATAAGTAGGTATAGTTTTGGTACACATTTCAGTTATTTGTTTACAGTTAAATTAAACTGATACAGCTAAGCCTCGGTGCAACCTTCTTTGGTCAAGGTTTCGCTAGATAAGATTACTTTGAGATTCGCGACTGTAACTACATGTGGGTGTTTAAAACATTTTGACGTCCTTAGAGGCACTGAAAAACTCATACTTATAGAGGCATATCCTCCTACTACAGATACTTTATACTTATATGTAGTACCTATACTAAGAATACCTAATAAAGAATGTAAATAAGTTATTTAAACAATTATAAATCATACAGCCTACAGCTTGAAATGTAAACATTATTTTCATTATGAAAATTATTTTTTTTAATTCAAATTCAAATGTGAAATGCTTATTTGCTCAAATGGTATTGATAAATTACTACATTGTTATTAGTAGGTATATATAGGTTTTGCTATGTAAATGAATGTATTTTTTTTCATACATTTTCTAGTACCTAATATTCAAATAAAATAAAATATTTTAAAGAATTACAAGATTTAAATATGATCACAAAAAATCGCTGTAAACAATTAGTTAATTAATTCTGCACTTTCTATTTGTTGGCCTAAGTTATGGTTAAGTCTTCAAATGAAGAGTGAACGGGGTACCTTCTCGGGAAGCGCGCTCCATCTGATGCCACATCTCAGTTTAGGTACCATCAGGCGAGATCGTGGTCAAGCTCTTCCCTATCATATAAAAAAAGACGTGTGTCACTCGGGGACTGCCGCGGTAAAGCTATTGCATGCTATGCCTTCAAGCCACACCTCCGTGTCCGTCGGAGTGGGGAGCGTGAGGTTTTTCGTTACTAAATTTCTGGATTCGGTCCCCGCGCTCAAGGCCCGCGATAGAAGCTATGCAATAGCTTAAAAAGTTTTGTAACTATTTACTTGTTATTGTAACTTTAAAATGTTTTATTTACTACAATGCCAGGATTAATCTTCTTATATATAAAAATGAATCGCAAAATGTGTTGGTAAGCGCATAACTCGAGAACGGCTGAACCGATTTCGATAATTCTTTTTTTATTATATTCCTTGAAGTACGAGGATGGTTCTTATGTAGAGAAAACGTAAATATTGAACCACGGGCGAAGCCGGGGCGGACCGCTATCGCTAGTATAAAATAAATGTTTCTATGTTTAGTGTAAAGCATTATTAAAGTTGTAGAAAATATCGTCCACAACATATTATCTTATAAAATTCCATCCCGAACACTTCTGGTTTTTTTGAGCAATAATTAACACTCCAGACTGTTATAAATTTCATATAAGGGTTCCTTGTCGGACTACGGTACCCTAAAAACACATACTTATTTGGGAATATGTTCCTCGTTTTTTTTGTTATAAAGTGTAAAAGTGTTATTAATAAACTATATGAATCAGGGTTTCGAGAACCATAATATTTTTTATACAGGTAATAAATAAAAAACCAAATAATCATAATCTATTTATTTATTGATTTCACAATATACGTCTTAATTATAGCATCTATTACATAAATACAGTTTCTGGAAGAATAATTACAGTAATATCTCAAAATCACAATTAAAAGGCAGTGAAGTTACAACTACATATAATATTACCTAAATTACACAATTTAAAACAAACATTCTGTGTAATAAATAATAGTTTATTTAAACAATTACTTCCAAAAATAATGAAATAAATATTTTCCACTGCATAACATACGTAATGGAAAATTGTCAAGTTAAATAATAATAAGATTGTTTATTTTTTAGTTTTTAGAACAATGAAAATGTGAAAGGAAATTAGCTTCCACTTTCTTCAATTATTTCCTTCGATATGATTGGTTTATTTCAAAAAAACAACAACCTTTTTCAAAATATATATTATATACAAATTGCAAACATTTCCTAATAATGAATAAAAATCAATTTATATGCTAATTTGACTAGACGTGTACTTTTTTTAGGGCTGTTTTTTCAATCCTTGGTTAAAACTTATTCGTCGAATAATGTATAAAACTACCATTTTAAAAACGTATTCTAATTGCCCGTATTTGACAGTTTACGTGACATTTTAATATTATCGTGTAATATTTTATTGGACGGATAAGTTTTATCCAAGCATTGAAAAATCGACCCTTAAACATATATTTTTCGACCTTTCATTTTTTTTATGTAACAGTTTTATATGAAGAGCATATCTTCTTAATAAATATAAATCTCGTGTCACAATGATTGTCCTCAATGGACTCCTAAACCACTTAACTGATTATAATAAAATTCGCACACCATGTGCAGTTCGATCCAACTTCAGAGATAGCATAGTTTAAACATACAGGTACCACGGGCGAAGCCAGGGCCGACCGCTAGTAATTTTATCATTTTTTCTAGATAAGGCAAGAAATGGACTATTATAAAATTAATCATTTAAGATCAATCAATTCCTTCCTATATTTTGTTTCAACAAAGTTTCTAGCTTGTTGAAAATAAATGTTTTCTCTTAAAAGAAAAACTATATATGCGCTGACTAGTTCAATCTATTTCTCTATTTTAGGGCCGATGTTTCAATGCTTGGATGAAACTTATCCGTCCAATAAAGTATTACACGATAATATTAAAATGTCACGTAAACTGTCAAATACGGGCAATTAGAATACGTTTTTAAAATGGTAGTTTTATACATTAGGTATTCGACGAATAAGTTTTATCCGAGCATTGAAAAATCGGCCCTTAAGCATATATATTATTATTAGATTATATTTTACTACATTTAAAATATCTAAGATCATTTATTTTATGATTTCTTCCTTCTATCTTCCTGAAAATATCCTCCAGGACCGGGAACCAATTTCGTGGCTTTTCCCGCCTTTTCTGTAGTCTTCGAGGATTCTGATGATGAAGACACTATTCCTTGAAGACGATGGGCGTTAGCTTGGCTCAAACTGTAAAATAATATTTTAGATTAAATTAAATGTAAGGCATTGTCAGTAAAAAAATTATAGATCTATTTATGTTAGTGTTGGTGTTAGTGTTAGTGTCAAAGTTAGTGTTATTGTTAGTTTCAGTGTCAGTGTTAATGTTAGTGTTAGTGTTAGTGTCAATGTTAATGTTGTGTTATCCTATACATAATTGTTGTTTGTCACAATTGTCAATTTTTTTTTAATTGTAATATGTACCCTAGCTGTAAGTATTGTTGTGACAGATGTTGGATGACCTAAATAAATAAAATAAATGTTAATGTTAGTGTCAGTATCAATGTTAACGTTACTGTTATAGACTACAAGCCGGCATAGGAAAAAAATATGGGTCAAATGAACCACCAGGGGACATATCTAGAACGATAGAAGAGCATAAAATAATAAGATTCATCACTATGCCGTCACTTGTAAGCTGTC
>CAJQZN010018704.1:0-16912 GCA_907164685.1 Colias eurytheme | reverse complement strand
ATTAGGTTAAGTACTTTCGATATCAGTTTAAAGTTTTTTGATATCTGCAATAGTTACGGAATAATCGCTTGTGCACACTTAACGATTACACCCTGTATAGTTTTAATTACATTTATTATAAAGCCTGTAAACAGATCTACGAATAAGCGAAATTATCTCAATTTAATTAAGACAGTTTTACTAAAGGCATTATACGAAGTGGTCCTAACGTAGCTTTATTCAATTACAGACACTAGATTCAAATACCTAACTTATTCAGTTAACCTAAAGGTTTGACTCAAATTACTAATGCTTGCTTTGCCTTCCTTGCCTTTGCTAACAGAATACCTTTGATATTGTTGCAATGATACCGGTATGCTTTGAGTATTAATATTCTACAAATTATCTACTATATTGTGAAGTTCTGATGTCTTATGTTCCTTATGTTCTCATCGAGTCTGTTACTTTTAAAAATTTAATTTAAGTTACGTTTTATTATAGCTAAAGAATCTATATTCTGTTGTTCCGGAATTGCCAATAACCAGGAATTTCCAATTGTGTCGGGATTATAAGAAAAATCTCACCTCTCACCTTCAACGTGGGTTTAAAGACTACCCACATTTTGCCAACACCTCTGCTCACTCCTTCAGAAAACGGTTATATTTAATAAATTATTATTTTTAACATAAAACTTAACCGCTTTCAAATTGTCATAACTATATCTAATTTAACTGTCACACGAGAAGCACCAGCTTACAAATAAAACAAAATTTTCATCAGTCAGTCGGAAGTTCTGAGAAACAAACCCAAACAATATTGAATTGAAAACTTCCTCCTTTTCTGAAGTTGGTAAAATAAGATTCTTACCTAATTGAACTAACTCCAGACGTCTATCAGTCACAAAATGCCATGGAAACGCCTTGCAGAATGACGCAACACCGATCTTAAGATCACTCGCATTGGTGGATGTGGCAATTGATACTGCTTCACTCTGAACTTCGCAGTTCTCTTCTTTCGACTTCTGATGTAGCGGTACGGCATTTATTTCGTATCTGCGAAAATGTTAATGTTATTGAAGATAGAACTTCTCCTTTCATACTTAAAACTATACTCAACAGTCATCTCCCAGTTTTATTATGGAGATATTAATTTAATCAATCATTATCCGAGTTAATTTTAGATTAATCTATTTATGCCTACTAAACAAAGAACAAAAACGCCCTTAATAAAGCATTTAATCCTTAATGCAGTCGCAACAGAATAGCGAGGTCAGGTTTCAGTTTGGATGCGTCATGCATTTATGTAACATTTCTCAGTATCAGCCTAATTTGGAATTATTGTGTCCGCATTACGAACTTAAATTGCGAATTCCACATACAACCTATTTTCATAATTTGAGTTCAAATGATGATAGACTTATATTACTACTAGTTTGAATGAGCAGGATAGTTAGAAATTTTAAAGGAATTTTTATTTCCCAATGTATATTACACGCGTGAAATCGAACAGAAGAAAATATGACTATGATCAGGACAGTGCCAAGATTTTATGTTTTAGATACAGTAAATTTTAAAAATAAAATAGTGCAATTTCTTCGCCTAGAACAATAAATTTCACATCGATATAATATAACTATTTATTAGCTTATTATCGCGTGTTAGTCCTCACAAATGAATACCACCTAAAAATTTGTGCCACTCGACTCGAATCATTCGCTTCAAAAACATGCATAAGTAAAATTAAACTAAGCGAATCTATCACTGTCACTGATTGTGGCAAATGACGAATAATTTATCAGAACCCAGTGCTACAGTTACTGTTTCAACACGTTTAGAATTGGTTTCGACTGCGCTTGTAGCGCATTAGTTATTAATGGTCCAATCAATGATTTCGATACATTCAGTGTGGGGAGTTGACAGTAGCTAATTTTCACGGTACACGTTAAAATTGAAAGAATTTATTTTGATACTTTAGTGAGTAAAATTAGTTTGTCATAGACCAAGATTTACTTTGGGCGCCACTGTAGAAAGTAGTAGTAGTAATTAAGTAAGTAAAATACGAAAATATTGCGTCATACCTTTATATAAATATAAGCCGTTCAATGGATTGATAGAGATTCAATAAAATTGACTTAAAATTTCTGAAACGCACATCTTTGCCATTCCTTCAAGGAACTGTGAAATTATTACGAATCACAAATGCAGGTGTTGTGGATAATGCAAACATAAATCCACAGATTAACTCGACAGAACCGTAACTCAGCTAAATCTCTTAGGATCATTAGTAATTAGTGAGGCTCATCAGTCTTACCCACGCCTGCATTACGTGCAAATGTTTAGCTAACGTATACAAATAAGCATAGAATAGCTTGAGGAAATCCTTGGTGTATTTTACTTTGTCGTGTAGCTATCAAAGAAGAAATAATGATTTATAGTGTGGTGGGAAATGAGAAAACTGGTTGTAAATTAAATGTGTATATGAATTATTTTTAGGCTTCTTCAATCATAAGAATTATTTTTTAAATGCTTATTGGCATATTAATGTTATCAATTAATGATTACGAACTAAACATCACAATTTCAACAATACAAGGGATAAAATAATACAGACACTGCTCCTATAACGTATTGTTAATCATAATAACAGGCATAATGTATAGCTGGATATATTTCAAGCCAATCAGTTCAATATTCTATTCATTACTATATAATATGTTGGTTTAAAATTTAAACATAAAACACTTACCTAAACCTCCTAGGATCATTAGTATAGCTCGTCAGTCTTATATCCGCGTGTGTGTCGTACAAGCGTCGTGCTATCGCTCGCAAGCTGCCAACTAGCATGTATGCCACGGGTTCGCTTTCAGTCGTGAGGTGCAGGTGGACTTTACCCGCATGGGATGTGCAGACGAATGCCGCCTCTGTGTCTGTGCTCTCATCTTTGAACACGTCGTCCTACAAAAGATTTAAGTTTTAGTTATATTATGTAATATTGTAATAATATCGTTATATATATCGCTTATTGAAGATTATCTGTCATTTTTATATGAAGAGTTTGACATTGGCAAATTATATTTATTTATAGTATTTTCAATATTACCTATTGTGTGAATTTTAATGAGATTGTATTTTAGGTTAAATTTTCATTGTTAATCAACCTTCTATTGTATATTCCAAAAAGTAACGAATATTGTAAAGTCCCAATAAATTACAATAAACCCAGTATCTAGATGTCAATAATACTGATCGTAGATCCTTTGTTATTATATCAGCTTTACTTCTTGCTTCAATCTTACTAATTATGAAACTTCTAAAATAATTAACAATCAATGTCAACAAGTAAGGGTAATCCATACTAATATTATAAATGCGAAAGTAACTCTGTCTGTCTGTCTGTTACTCAATCACGCCTAAACTACTGAACCAATTATCATGAAATTTGGTATGGAGACATTTTGATACCCGAGAAAGGACATAGGCTACTTTTTATCCCGGGAAAATGACGCAATCCCGGAAATCCCACGGGAACGGGAACTATGCGGGTTTTTCTTTGACTGCACGGGCGAAGCCGCGGGCGGAAACCTAGTTAAATATATATATATATATATTTATTTATTATACAGCTATAAAGCGTAGGTAGGGCATATGCCCTACCTACGCTTTATAGCTTTATCAATGTCTTAGTTAAAATTCATTCACCAATAAATTTACATACAAATAAAACATATATGAAGATATGTATGTGTCGTGCGGTTCCACCCGTGGATGAACCCGCGGTCAAAGTCAAGTATAAGTTCTAGAGTTCATGTGTTATTCTGATGCCATAAACCTGTAAAAACAGTAAAGATTCGTCCAAATTGTTTGAACGTGCTAATCTCAGGAACTACTGGTCCGATTCGAAAAATTATTTCGGTATTAGATAGTCCATGTATCGAGGAAGGCTATAATACATATCATCACGCTTAGACCAACAAGAACGGAGCACAGCGGGTAAATCCGCGGGGCACAGCTAGTTAATAATATAAGTAGAATGATAATCATACCTGATCATGCAATACATCATGCACACTGTCCAGTGTAGTTAGGAATTCAGTCAAGTTAGTGCCTAAACATTTGAACGCTTTTTCCAAACGACAGTTGTGTGAAAAAGCTGTTAAAATTAAATATTCCCCTAATTTCGCCATGAAGTCCTTAGTGCATACACCTGTAACAAAGAAATAAAATAAAAATATGTAATTTAAACGTTAAAATAAGTATCCACTATAATAGGGCTGGCAACATTGCATAAAATTACAGATTGAACCATAAAAAGTCCATGAATTATGAAAATATTATTGTACCTACTAGAAATAATTTTTGTTAAACCTGTTCATAAATAAATACAACTAGTGTCTGCTTTTTCGGAATCCATAAGTACAGTAGTAAAAATATGATGTCAAGTTTTTTGCATTTTAAACTAATAAGAATTTAAAAATGCATAGTATATACGGTAATAGGCTATAAAGCTTGTAATTGACATTCCTTTCTTTGTGTTTCTACACACACTACGTTATAATGAGCTTTGAAAACAAAGAAAACCAACAATGACACAGCATAAAATTTTAATTACCGTATTTACAACTCTATTTCCTCTGACACAATAAAATTGTTTGCGACCTATAAACTCAAAACACTAAATGAAATGAACTGTACACAAACTTGCCAGACGAATTTGTTAGTCAAATCTTAACTTGCAAACAAACTTCTGGATATAAAAACGTTTGATTTCTTTCCGAGTTTCTAGTATAATTTTAACAAAACATGCGAATGTAAATTGAATTGTAAAATTCATTTTTAGGTTAACAACCGTTTTACATATGGATAATTATTACTTTAAACCTTGCTTTAAACAGTTTACACATTGGTATATAGTGGCACAAATTGATGTCAAACACGATATTATAATACGCTATTTTTTAGCTTCTGTCATACTTATATTCACTTTAAAAATAAGAAAAAAACGCCATGATGTAAACAAAAAAGAAACAGAAACTATTTATATTGTAGTAAGTACCTACTCGTATTACATTCCGTACGGTGAGTAAGGAAAATGGGTGGTTTCATTCTCACAATTTCACCCAGATCGTTAATTGCATTTCCGACCTCACTATCTTTAAACAAAGCTGTGAATGTAAAATACCCTACTAATATTATAAATGCGAAAGTTTGTGAGGATGGATGTATGTGTATGTGTTTGTTTGTTACTCTTTCACGCAAATACTACTGAACCGATTAAAATGAAATTTAACACACATGTAGAGGGTAACTTATTAACACATAGGATAGGTTTTATCCCGGAAATCCCACGGGTAACGGGAACTATACGGGCTATTCTTTGGAAACGCGGGCGAAGCCACGGGTAGAAAGCTAGTTATTAATAATATAACCACAGATTATTAAAAAGTTACTACCTACGTAATATTACTGCTTAATATTATTTACATTTAAGAATCTTGTGCTAAGGAAAGTTATCTATTTTATTGAATACAATGTTCATTCTATGGCTTCTATTGTGTATTATTCGGATAAATTGTAGCTTATATAGGCCAATCGACTGCAATCTATCTGTATTCCAAATTTCATAGATATTTGATCAGACGTTTTATATGAAAGAGTAAAAAACATCAATCCTTGCTCACAAACTTTCAAATTTAAATATTTTCTAATAGTTTCAGGGATACAAGGTAAAAAACACCTTATCACAACCGCTATATAATACGCTATCAACAAGTTTATCAAGTTCCCTCACTTATATTCATATACTAAAAGCAAAATACATGCTATAAAATACGGAGTCAAAGTTCCACTTAAAGCCACTTAAGAGGGACTTAGTATCTCCCAGACTTAGAACTTAAATATAATACAAACTTATGCAGAATTTCCATATGGCAAGTAAGTTGAAACATATTTTCCATAATACATTTAAAAGTACTAAAGAATCGGTAGTATGCTTTTAAAAACATAATGTTCTATTCGATATATTTTGGGTGATAAGAGTTAATTTAATTTAGTTTCAAATTAAAGTTTTACTTTCGAGTATTACCGGAGAAAAGGAAAGAGAGAAGTAACAAAACAAGAAGGAAATAAATGTATGTAAGTAAAAACAACTTGACTGATTGGTATAAAAATATTGTACCTATACGAGTTATTTTCTTCAAGCGAAAATATACAAATTCCATCGAAAAAAAAATTTGTACAAGCAAGCCATGCAAAGTTTTTTTTATTTAAAAACATAATGCTGTCCGATTGGTCCCATTTAAATTTTATCCAGTTCTAACTATTTGAATGTGTTTAGTCTTTGCTTTAGTTTTGTGTTAAAAATAATTGTTAATTACATTCAGCGCTTAGAACTGAAAAGGTTATTCGTGAATGAAACGAAAAGCTCTTTATATTATTGTAGACATTTAAGTCAACTTTGTCCGTTAAGCCCCACCTTGCGTGCAACAAAAGTATTAAATTCAACATTAAACTATGAACATAACAGTCACCTAGGTCAAACTATGGACACAGCTTATTACGTGCATTCGTGATTATTCTTATAAACAAGATAAAAAGTAAAACAACTAAAACCCAACTACGACAAAAAACGACGCTGAAAAAGTATAAAACAAAAGTTAAATTGATGAACTAATAAAGAAGCTATGAACGAAAAGATGTGAATTATATGCAATCAGCCCATGAATACAGGTAAAGTCACAAGCAAATGCTAGTAATATATATATATATTCAAAATGTGCAAGTAAAAAGCTTTCAAATGATACCGAACACGGCATATTTATCTTAACTTTATTTTTTTACTCTGTATGTTTTGTCCGCTAGAGGGCGCCACATTAGATTTTGTGAAACCCCATATAGCCTATAACCAGCGGACAATTAAGACGCTTCTAATGATATGTCATTTGTCGAATTCTGATAAGTAGTTTAGAAGTTACGAGGGAACAGATGAACATACATACATACATACATACATACATACATATATACATACATACATACATATATACATACATACATACATACATAGCCTGTCAAAATCATAACCCTCCTTTTGCTTTGCCGTAGTCGGGTAATTATACAGTCGGGTAACTTATCCTGATAATGTTCGCATATTGATTTTGGTAATTAATTGTTTTAATTTACGATTACGATTTATTTTGTTAATCAAAATAGTAATCCTACTAATATTATAAATGCGAAAGTTTGTGAGGATGTGTATTTGTGTGTTTGTTACTCTTTAACGAAAATAGTACTGAACAGATTACAATGAAATTTAGCACACATATAGGGGACACAGCTATTGATCAAATAATTGAAATTACAAAATAATACTCACTATCAGTTGCTCGTACCGCGTCGTATATTTCTTGTAAATATGCATAATTTCTACACGTCCGTACATCATCTGGTAGTCTTCGTCTGTAACAATAAAATATATTAATTGAGTTTAAAATACCTGCCTATTATGTTTCTAACAGATTGGTCCGTTAAATTAATAGCGAGTATATACGAATGAAATTTAATCAAACATTTTGGATACTTTGCGTTCGTAAATTGTAATATGAAATGCCTGTTACAGATTTCATACAATGTAACTTTGGCCTAGCAAAATAAAGCCATACCTATAGATACATATCTCTCTGGCCACAGTTGTAAATCTCAATGGAGACTATCCAACTATACGAGATATTATTACAAACACCAATGCACTCTATTTCACCGTTCCATCATCTCTTGATCCCATGAGACAGAATATCCGACAGGGAGAGATCAATTATATTGGCTATTGAAAATGTTATTTACTGATTATAATATAAACTGATATAAAAAGTTTCTTAGACAATAATTGTGTTATTCAAAAAATTTTACATCTAACGTGTTATTTGGTATGTAATTATAATTTATAAGGATTAGATTTTGAGGGCATTTAGTGACCGGTGGGACTGCCCGATGCTTGGTCGATGGGTGAGACTGCACACACAGGTCGGCTCTAGATAGGTAGTTATTAATGCGTGTTTTGTTCTGCGGCTGACTGACTGAAATGATTTTTATCAATTGTTATTTAATTCGATCCAAAATCACTTTTAAACAAAAGTTAAAGCATCTACTTCTGGCAGAACAGTAGTTACTGCATAGTATTTAAAGCACCAATCAACCAATCAACACCGCATCTCTTATCATTTAAATTCATATTCATATTTATTTATTTATTAATATCTATTATTTGTATTAGTTATCTATTTATTATTCATATTATTTTTCTGTAGCAAATCAGTGGAAAGTCGAAAGCACACCCTCCATTCGGTCTTGACAGAATACCAGCGCTGTAGTCGCAGCTTGCTGCGATTATGGCAGAAAGCTGAGTCAAGACCCTTTTCTGGATATGCAGTGCACACACAGTACCAGATTCTCAACAAACATGGCGTCTAATTTATGTCTAATTTTATTATGTATCGTACTTTCTTTTTTCTTCTATTTTGTGTTTTCTTCTTGTGTGTGTACCTTTATCTAGAAATAAATGTCTCTTCTTTCTTTCTTTCTTCTTTCTTTCTTTCTAATTAATTAGAAATAAATGTTTATTATATTTTAATTTATTGATTTTAAAATGGTAATTTTTCGATTTATATGTATCTAAATTTAATGTTTTTGGACATGATTTATCAATTATTAATTAATTAGAAATGAAGTATATTATATTTTAATTTTTGTATTATAATTTTTGACATTGTTATAATATGCATGTATTTTTGAGTTATTTTTGATTTGTAAAATGATAATTTTTGATTCATATGTACCTAAATTTATTTACTATGGACTTCATGTGTCTGCAAATAAATGATTATTATTATTATTTGAAATCAATATATATAAAACTCAAAGGTGACTGATATAGTGATCTATCAACGCACAGCCCAAACCACTGGACGTATCGGGCTGAAATTTGGCATGCAGGTACATGTTAGGACGTAGGCCTCCGCTAAGAAAGGATTTCCCGAAATTCTTGCGGGAACGGGGAAAAACAGGGATGCACGTACAAAGTCGTGGGCGGAAGCTAGTACGTAATAAAGACCTAGCCCTATTAAATAAAACAACAGCTAGTAGGTAAATAAAACATTACCCCCTTCTGACACAGTCGGGTAAATATATCACTGAACGTAAAATAACTAACGTCCCGCTAACTAACTCCAATAACGTGAAGCGAAATATAAAAAACTATTTACTGCATTCATAAAAGCGTATAGGAAAACAATTTTTGAATACATAAAACTCTTTAAAACTGCATATTTTCACATTTCAATCCAAATTGATCGGTTGAATGGAACAGTCATCATGATAAATGTCAATTAGTATTCGAAATGCGTCCTCTGGAAACGGAAAACTGTTACTGGTTATATTCAGATGGTTCGATTGATGGTTATAAAATGCCCCATTTTTTATATAAAATATAAGCTTTAAATCTGTGTTTATGGTCACTATTGTACAGTCAGACTACAAATTAATAGTATATCACTTATCTATTAATTTGTAGTCTTATATAATTTGCTTATTAAAACCAAATAAAAGATTTATCTCTCTCTCTCTTGGCTCTACATAATAGCAATTCGCACTTTCAATACATATTTAAATTGTAATTCACTTATCTCGCACATAATACACAATTATTTCGCACTGGTTTTAATTATATTTATAATAATCCACACATGTCTGCTGTTTGAGTAGTTTCAATGCAGTGTGACGTTATTTAGAATGTTTTCGTTAGTTTTTCGAAACTACCTTCGAATTCTCAACTTAATTTATATTATTAGATTGAGTGTGTTTCTATCCAACAAATAATTCTTGTAACATTAACACCTATATTAAATGAAAAATAATAGTTTAAATAAATACTTACAAGCAATTATATTTGTCATAGTGTTCAGCTTGGTTCTTTGTGAGTGACGTCACCGCGGCGTGGAGACATTCGTTCTGAAACCAATGTGCCAATTAGATTGTGTTTGAAAACGATAGATAAAGGAGTAGCTGTATTTCAACTAGTAATAGAGGAAATCCTTTTCAACAAAAGTACAATTAGAAAAAATATACAGACGACGCTTAGGGTTCGTGGTTGACGGATTTTGGTTTGTATTTAATAGGTACGGGTACCTAGTATTTATATAAGGTAACTACTTTTCATTCCTTTTTAATTATTTCAAACTTTTATCTCAGCTTGCCTATGAGATATTGCTTCCAAGTTATGTTGATTCTAAGAAACGTTTTAACTTTTAAATTGTCTTATGTTTTGTGTACATGCGTACAAACTCACATGTCACAAAATCTTCAGCTTTTTAATATTAGTATAGATTAACAAATTTCAATCGTAACTATCGTAGAGCACAGCTGACTAAATAGTTACTATGACTATCTACGTAAGTATACCTAATGTTCGACGATACAACCTACTAGAAAAAGATGGTTCATTACAACCGTAGAAAATATTATGTTTCCAGTTGATCGAGTTCTGTTCTGTAAAATCATTATTTACAGGCAAAGGTATCGGTATATATAATGTAGTTTTCTTAACGTTTGTGGAGATACGAATGTGTTCCTTTATTAATTTTATTATTGTGCATTATGTTCAGAACTATATTTAGGTATAATATAAAAATAATTATAATATTTCTACAGATCGGAACAAACTGCTTTTTAAAAACAACAATTACTATTTTGTAAAATATTTTCAGAAATATTCCTGCAAAGAGAAATTGGTTAAAGGGCTCTCTCAATTTCAAACAACAAAATTAATTACAATAATATTTTATACCAATTTCGACTCTTTATGTAAAATAATTTCCAGTTTGTAATAGTTGGCGAAGTATAAAGTTCCAACGGTATGCCAACAGCCATCTGCGAGCGATTCTCAGATCTTACGACAGGTGAAGTTTGTCAGCAAAATTACTTTTGAACCAAATATTAGATTATTTCAATAAGTTTTTGTAGTTAACTTCAACTTTTATGAAAAACGATTATATTAAACTTTCTGCGCAATAACTGTACCATTATTTGAACAATATTTAAAAAAAGAACAACCACATATAATACAGAATTACGTCACTTATACAGATAACATAAATCTACAGTGACACGACACAGATAAAAAATAAAAAAATATTTATAAACTTAACAATAGTGAACAACAAGCTTCCTCTATAGTTGTGTAAAGAAAATTCAATGCCAAGAGGAATAGACGAAATAGAAATAAAGACTGTTCGTAAATTCTGTCAAAATCCAAATGGTCCATTGAACATTGTCAGTATCAGTCAGTATAGTAGGTACGTGTGTCTTGCACATTCATGTCTAAGTGTCGAACATGTGTCGAGAACAATCGAGCACTATTAACAAGGCATTTGCATGTCATGCCGCTAGGTTTGCGTCATGCACATTGATTTGATGATGATTTTATGTTTTATTTTCTTTGTTCCGCTTTTTTATATTAATTTGGAGGGTTGTATGTACCTGGGTGAATATGTTTGTCTGTGTGTGTGTTTATATCAGAATTATAATTAGTATTTATTCTAAATCTAAACTAATTATTGTTTTTTTTATATTATAAAGCTGAAAAGTTTGTTTGTTTGTTTATTTGAACGCGCTAATATCAGGAACTACTGGTCCGATTTGAAAAATTCTTTCGGTGTTACATAGCTCATTTATCGAGGAAGGTTGTAGGCTATCATCACGCTAAGACCAACAGGAGCGGAGCAATGCGGGTGAAACCGCGTAGCACAGCTAGTGTTTAGATAAAGTTTCACTACAAATCTTTTATTTGGTTCCTAAAAATCAACATACAATACCAAACGTATATCATCTATTGTTTTATAGGTAACCTAAATTCCTGAATAAAATAAATTCCGCTGCCACAGTGAAACCTAAAATATCGTCTAAACTTAGAATGGCACTTCGGTCCAATCGATCTTGCCGGATTCGTACCCGTGACCTGAATAATTGGATCACGTTCCGATGCCTCTGGGTTCAATAAAAATAGTGTCAATATAACTACTAAAAGGGTTTTGTATGCGACCCCCGTGTAATGTTTGGGCAATATCGGAAAAGCTAATGAACGGTATTGTTATTTTTAGGAAGGTTCCAGAAGGTTCGCTTTGAGATTTTGCGGTAAAAGTTGGGTATTTTTGTGTAAATTTCCAATTCTGTTTGATTGTTTATGCGGGTAGCTGAACATTTTTTGCACAGTTTTATCTATATTATATTTTTGTATGAGATTACATAATATTCTAATTTTAATAAATCGTTGCTTTTTTAATGTCAAATATTAATATTACAAATTGTATAGGTACCTACCTAAATAATCATTTTAAAGCTAAAATTATAGATTACAAGTTGTAAAAGTATTTTTTTTCTTTTAATTGAAATCGTCTACAGTGAAAAGTGAAATCCCATGTCCCCAAGTGGGGTAAGGGGCAGATGCATTATGCATACATCAGTTTCACTGATCGATTTTCTTTAGGGACAAGTAGGTGATCAGCCTTCTGTGTCCTGCCAGACCGAGACATTTTTTTTTTCTTCGTCTCCACTGGGAATCGAACCCAGGACCCCTCGGTTCTACGCTCACGGGTCAACCACTGTACCAAGGAAGCGGTCAATTTTATTTAATTTTCATCCTTGAATTAGTTTTTACAGACATTTATAAAGTAACCTCTAACTTATTCATTCTATCGAGTTAAAACGAATTTATTCATTGAATGAAACAAATGCTATTAAAACAAGCCGACTGAGATTTCCTCTAAATGCTAAGAGACAAACTTTTAATAAAATATGATAATTAAAATCTATTCTGACTTATTTAATAATATTTACTTTATAACTAGTTTTGAATTGGATTTATTGTGTTTGTAGGTATTTTTTGACAATTTTAATGTTAGTATATTTTTGCACTGAACTTTTTTGAATCCACCATATTCTTACAGTATAGAAAGTTATATAAAACAGCTTGTGTGCTTAAAAAAACTATTCAATCGTAAACTTTTATATCCCTTTTATATTATAACTAGTAGTCCGCCCCGGCTTCGCCCGTGGTACCTACATGTTTAAACTATCCTATCTCTCAAGTTGGATCGAACTGCACATGGTATGTGAATTTTATTATAATCGGTTAAGTGGTTTAGGAGTCCATTAAGGACAAACATTGTGACACGAGATTTATATAATATATTAAGATTTATATTCGATTGGAATTTTATTGCGCTACCGAATCTTCCCAGTAGAGAAAACGCCACCTTATGTTATTTTGTGTATTAGTTTCCTTGTGCTACCAATTACAATTACAAAATACAAGCAAAGCCATAGTATAAACATGTCTCCACTAATTCCCACGTACGTACAGATACTCAGAAAATATTCATGTCGACAATAAGCCGGGAAACCTTACCGGTGCTGTTCTGAACTAAATATAAAAATGTTTACAAGGAAGCTATAAGAAGTTAGAAGTAATGTTATTTTTATCGAAAAGATAAATATAGATAATAGGGACGTAAATAGCTGAGATTATTTGTGTATTTTTATACCTACCTACTTTAAGGAATGGTTTTAATATTGAAATTTAGGAGAAATTTAACCATAATTAAATATTTCAGTTTTTAATTAAATTATTAATAACCGTTAACAACAACAAAAAATGGCCAATGAATATTGATTCATAATTCTATATTTAGAAAGTTACATTTTTTTATTGACTTAAAAAATGCCCTAAAACCTTTTTGACTTTTTAATAGCCCTACTATATTCCAAGTAATTATTTTCCATTTTTAGAAGGTATTTACAAACCCAATCCCTATAATATATTGTGATTATTTTTAATCTAAATTATTTCTCAGAATCGGCTCTTATTACTAATTCACAGTATCACAGTATTTTGTGACTCGTTAAATTAATTCAAGTAAACCTACCATAATAATGAATATCTAAAGATATAAAGAGCCATTGTTTTTAATGACAAGAAACGCGGTTAGTGCGAACCGATTTTAAGCATTATAAATTATTATAATGACCTCATTTGGAATGATGTCTTTTAGTAACCAAACTGCCAAAAAGAAATGATATGGTTTCATAATTCATTTACAATTATGTATGTATACGATTATGTCGTAACACATCTATATTATATTACGCTATATACCTAATAGTGTTGCATGAAATTGTAAGATTTTGTAGATTTTTTGCTAATTTTTTTTGTAACTCTCACTACACTACATTACTGTCTAACTCGTCGGATTAGTGTTGAGATGATCTGTAGCAAACAATACATGTATATTTTGTAAGTATGATTATAATTTGAAATGATAAGGAGGGTAGGTATCGTTTATGATGTAACCATGTATAACAATTCTATTTCATTGTTTGATCAAATACTCCAATAACTACAAAAGCACACAAAACTATTTATTAATTACTTACTGTTAGTATTAATATAAATTATAAAATAATTATAAAATATTGTTATTCCAAATTAAATTTCTCAGTTCAATGACTTTTGCGTGAGAATGAATACCTTCACAGTTATTCGAATAATGAATTCCATCACCGTCCATGTGCAAATATAATTCGAAACTATATTTCCTGTAGCATAAAGTTCTATTATAATGAATAATTCGCCTTTTTAACATGCACAATCGAAATAAAAACTACCTCAACAAGTAAATAGTATAAAACAAAGTCGCTTGCCGCTATCTTACTTGCGCAAAAGATTTTGATGTGGTTTTTAATACATAGAGTTTCAAAGCGAACGCCGGACGAAAAGCTAGTTCGCTAAAAACATCACAAAATAGTATTTTTTTAACAAAAAGCTAAACTGTCTTCAAAGAAAAAAAGATGTAAATATCACCATTTTTGAAGCCCCTTGAACAGGTCATAGGCTCAACTGCTCAAGTATTGTTTGTTCTAGTAGTCCTAAAAGCTAATACGTATCGGATAACAGAGTGCTTGAGTGATGTGCTGAGATCAGCAAAATGGCGGCAAAAGTGGCGGCAAACGCACGCAGTATCGAATGACTAATGGATGTCACTTTAGCTACGTTACCATAGTATACTGTGACGTTACTGAGGAGTTTGATTAATTAATTGCCGTAAATCAGTGTCCGTTGCAAACTTTATTAGTTAATTACAATTTTTGGTGAACATTATTTTGAGTTGAATGAACGTTTGAAGTTGTTTCGTAGTTAATTGATTTTTTTTTGTAAGTATAGACAAAAAATCCACCTTCAATATTTAAATTGAAAATTTTTGAATAATTCGATTTAAGACGTTATAAATGGATTCAAATCATTGTATTCAAGAATTCAAAGGTCGACAGGGTATACTTATCCTACCGTATAATAAATAATAAAAATGTCTATAAGTATCTTTGTATCTAAAATATAGGCACCGACCTTAAATAAATATCTGTTCTTCAAGTTTACCAAAAATATTGCCTACTTCCAAATACCATTTATACAAACACTAGATCACTCTAAAACAAGAAGAAAATTGAAAAATAATCCCTCTACCTACAACCGCAAACTATTCCAATAGAAAACTTCCTAAGAATACATCCCAAGTATTAGTACAAAGAATGTTTGTGCCAATAACAATCAATATGGCATTTAATTACTTTGCCAACTTTGTCAATCGAGTTTGTTAAGTAAATAACAATTTCCTCTTTATTGATATTGCAATAACTCAATTATGTTGTATACAATTTAGTGGGCCAATCAGAATTTATTATTAACCAAGAAAGGTATTTATTGACTACTAGGCCCATGTTGAAAAAATTATGGGTCATTTGAACCACCAGGTGGCATTTGAATCTGCGTCATACTATTTCAATACTGCTTTTAATCCATTATTCCGCAACGCCGTACAAAAATCATGGAAATAAGGGGAAAAAATCTCTATCTGTACTTTGGAATTCTCATCTGCACTCAGGTGGACAGCTTACTAGTGACGGCATAGAACTGAATCTTATTATTTTATGCTCTTATATCGTTCTAGGTGGTTCAAATGACCCATAATTTTTTCAACATGGGCCTGTAGTCTATAGGTACGTTTTTAATGAATTTTATGTTGAATTGAATAAAAAATAGTATTTAAACGTGACGTTGAAGTACACATTAAGCTGAATTTATTTATTTTTATTTGAATGAGCCGGGAGAAATACTATTCTGTGTCGTTTTTCAGATCTCAAACAAACTCTCGTTATCATACTTAAATAAGGAAAATGCATACAGATGCGTTTTCCTTACTTGAGCATGATAACGAGACATACAGAAAGAGTAGCATAAACATTGAATTTAATAAATTAACAAAAAAAATTGAATTTGAAAAATTAACATCTACAGATCTGTTTTTGGGGGCTAAAACTTCACACACACGCACAACGTAATCACCCAAACACGCAAAAACGGTGTAACAATTTTGTAAAAACCATGACCTTTAACACTGGAAGACATCTATCATTGCTACAAACCAATACATTTCCAAATTAATTAATGAATGTTCATTAATTACATAAACACGATTAATCAACCCACTGTCAAGGGACATTGGCTTGGGACGGAATATTTCGCTTATCGAACTATTGTATTATTGAGTTAATTTACCCTTACAATCTATTATAATTTTAGTTGACTTAATGTGGTTGACCTTATAATTAAATTAGAAAATACGATCCAAACAAACGTCCTATACACAGTCCTATATCATTTGTTTAATTTATAAATTCGTTTCTTTTTTTGGGCAGCCGCAACGTTATGAGACATTGAAGGATTTATTTTTACGTATGAAAAAGCGAAGTTACCGAATAACTTAATAGTTAATAATATATTATTATTACACATCAATAACACCATTAAATTTGTGTGTTATTGTTAAGTA
>CAJQZN010018698.1:0-23306 GCA_907164685.1 Colias eurytheme | reverse complement strand
ATCATCTAATAGAAGATTGGTTATTTTGCTTTATGCGCCCCCTTAAGGCGTAAAATTGGTTGAGTAGTTTTTATAAGGTTTAAATTTTCAGTTAGAAGTGTTAACTTTGTTGTGTCTTTTTAATGAAGTCCTAGGTTAGACAATTTCGTTGTTATAATAATTGTTTTATTACAATAGAGATTTGCGGAATTTAAATACATATTTATGTTCAAGGAAAAAAGCTATGCTATATACATATATAGGGTTTGATCTATTGTTTTTTCTTAATATGTATTTGCAATGGATACTGCTTATACGATTATAGTCACATTCTAAAATTGTTAGCATTATAATTTGCATGTTGGTACACAAACTTTCACCTTTACGTACTACACGAAGTTTTAAAATTAGTCTTGCAATTTTTAAAAACCTTATTGATTTCAAGTCACGATGCATCTACATTCCATTGTATATAGGTGTTTACTTCTACTCTATTTACCATAGGTACATCTTGTTGAAATTATGCATTCACGTATACATTGGTTTAATATGGGAAAATATTCAGATTGTCATACAGTTCCGGTATTATAATCTGGTTCAGGTTATTGTACCGCGACTATTGTGCGAGGACCATCGGCTTTCTACTGCAGCACTTTCTTTGCAAGTCCATTGTACCTTCATAAAATTCACCGTTTATCTGGGTGTATTTTTGTTTTACATCCTATCCTATCCTACTAATATTATAAATGCGAAAGTTTGTGAGGATGGATGTGTATATGTATGTTTGTTACTCTTTCACGCAAATACTACTGAACCGATTGCAATGAAATTTAGCACACATATAGAGGGTAACTTGGATTAACAGATAGGATAGGTTTTATCCCGGAAATCCCACGGGAACGGGAACTACGCGGGTTTTTTTTGAAATGCCGCGGGCGGAAAGCTAGTACTTACTACTTCCAAAGAAAATCTTTAATTAAGAAGAGAATTTATATGTAGGTTGTAACGATCAAAGACGTTGATGTTGTATGTTCATTAACCAGTTTCGATTTTGAATTACTTTTATACCTATATCCTGTTAATTTATGTAACTTTATGATTATAATAAAATGTGTATAAGACTAGATATTTCTAGCTGTTATTTTATTTAGTTGTCTGAAGGTCGTTTTGCAACATTGTGACAGCCAATTAATACTGATTAATAACATATTAAATGATATTATCAGTTAAATATATTTATATGTTTATACGGAAAATGAGGGATTAAACACATATTAAATAGAAGGTTCTATTAGATTATATACGACCAGAAATATTTATTTCTTTAATAAAGACCCAAAGTAAATAAAACCAGTCATGTATATCGAATATTTCCTAGTTTCTATCTCCATGACAGTCGGGGTCACCCAAAATAATATTTCTTATCTGTGCTATTATTGCGTTTCTGAATAACGGTTGTGAATAAACAACCATGAAATACATTAATAAATGGTGGAATAAAACAAATGGGTTAGGTCAGTGTCGGCCATTATTTCAAACGCTGAAATAAGTAATGTTTCGCTAAGAGCACAGAAACTGCTATTGAATACCATTGAGCTGTAATCCACGGGAAGTAAAAGCTATCATTTGAGATCGAAAAGATAACGGTATTTTATTGATACCAGATATTATAATGAATTTAATGCCCTGAATGGGATATTATTGTGTACAAATTATTTACTGTTATAGGTCTTTAGTGAGAATGATAGTAGTGTGCAGTGAAAGAAGTAAAATCTGTGTTATCTGATAATTATTATGAGACTGAACATGTAAAGGATCAATCATCAAGTTGGCGAAGTAATTATGGTGATAGTATAGGAATATCTAATATCTAATATCTAATATATAATATCTAATATCTAATATATATTATAAAGGCGAAAGTTTGTAAGGATGTATGGATGTATGGATGTATGGATGTTTGTTACTCTTTCACGTAAAAACTACTGAACCGATTACAATGAAATTTAGCACACATATAGAGGGTAACTTCGATTAACACATAGGATAGGTTTTATCCCGGAAATCCCACGGGAACGGGAACTATGCGGGTTTTCCTTTGAAAACGCGGGCGAAGCCGCGGGCGGAAATCTAGTAGATAATAAATGGACTCTACTAATTACATTTATTTTCCCATATCTCCCATTCTCAATATCATAAATTAATTATTCATTGATAAAGTAATTCGTAACACGATGACGTTATTAATCAGTAACTACCTTCTAACGGGTGTTAGTACCTAGCTTAAATTATACCTTCATGGTTATTACAATTTGTATCTTTAATCCGCTGAACCGAGAAGGCGCTAACACATGTTAAAAACCAACGCTTCAGTGAATACAAGTATCAAACACGAAAATCAGGAAATGCGAACAATACTGTGGAACAATACTCACTTTCGTCTATTTGTGTGTTGTTCAATGGTGCGATTTGATGCTCCAATGAGCGGAAGAATTGTATGGAACTTTCGTTTTGAACACCCTAACATTGTTTTATTGTAGGCCAAGACCTTTTTTGCTATCGGTGGAGTTTTTGTGGTTATCGGTATAAATTATGAGGTATTTATGTCAATGATCATAAGAATTAGATTATATGCCTCGTGTTTATTTTGCTTTAAAATAAAAACAGTTTCTAATTGGAATCTTATTATGTGTTATATACGTCTATTGTAGTTATTTCAAGTACTTAACACAAATTATACATCCCACACCAATATTAATAAAGACAATAGCCGTTTCGAATCTTGTCTCAGCTGACAGGAGTCTGAATATCAATCCAAGCAACCAATATTTCACAGCGAACAATGGGGTCTATTACAAGATTATTTAGTAGAAAGCAATGGGAAGATAGAAATCGGTTTTGTGCTAACTGTTCCAGCGCTTTGGCTATTAGAATTCGTAACAAGTGGTGCATGAAATAGCTTTTATTTTTTAATGTGAATTGTTGATGTTCGTTCCGTGTGCTTTGAGTTATATTTTTTTTTGGATCGGATTTTGATTTGTATAGTCATTGATTTCATTGGCTTTATAATATTTCTATGTTTGTGCAATTGTGTAAATTGTGTTTTTCTTTTGCATTATCAATGAATTGAAAAATTTAAATGTGATCTTTTTTTAACATTTTGAGAGTAGTCTATCTTAATTATTATAATATTACTAGCGGTCCGCCCCGGCTTCGCCCGTGGTACATATGAAAAATAGATGTTGGCCGATTCTCAGACTTACCCGATATGCACAGAAAATTTCATGAGAATCGGTCCACCCGTTTCGGAGGAGTATGCAGACTAACATTGTGACACGAGAATTTTATATTTAAGATTTGTTCAGAATTTATCTTATCTGTGGCACGGCTCACACTTGGCCGCAATTTGCAACATTTCATCGCTGCATGCGCTCGGCGGAACTTAATTAGCCTTCAGTAAGGTTGTTTGACTCCAAACTGGAGACAGGTGCTGTATCGAACTGTATAAGTATTTGTGCTAATTGCTTTAACTTCCATTTCACTGCAATGCAGATGTTGCCTTCATATGCTGAGGAAATGATTTAGTTAAGTTTTGGAAGTGTCAAAAGTCTGTGTCTTGTTCATACGGAGAGTTGGGCTTATATTTTTTGAGGTCATATTATGCTGAGGAGTTGATTTATTCTTTAGTAAAGTTTTGGATGTGACATAGTTTTGTGTTTTTATTGGCACGAAGAGATATTGTTTATGGTTTATCAAACTAAAGTAAGAAGGTGATTTTTGATACGTTTGTATATAGCAAAAACAAGTCAGTATTATCTGCTCTTATGAATGATTTAGAGTTGTTCTCATTTCTAGCTTTACAAACGAAACATGAACATTGTAACTTGTCTATTCGATACCACTATAGTCTATATAGTAAAGCACACATTTCAACTTTCTTTTCATACAATTGAAACGTTGGAATCATTGTGTTTATGCGAACAAGTTTTACGAGTTGCCCGTAACATGTGTTATACCAACCTTGACATAGTGTATCACGTTTTATGTATTTGTCAAAATCTACAGTAATTTCGATATTTGCTTTGAAATAGTTAATTTTTTGTCGTTAAAGGTTTAGTAGCACAAAACGTGTTTAAGAATCTTCTCTTTCGTCGATTGCCACAATTTAGTTCACTGTCATGTAAATTTTTACTTTTAGACAGTTTAGAATTTTTTAATAGTACCTAGCATGCCTTTCAGTAATTTATAAGACGTTGAAAATACTAAAAAGCTACAACATTGTATAACGCAGATGTAATATCTAACCTCATTGTTCAAATGATAAGTCGTTAGTGCCAATAAATTCAGAAACTAAAGACCACTAAATGCTTGATATATGTAAATGGGCCTTAACAGACAGAATAATTCGGAAGATAATTTATCTATTGCTCAACGGAATTGCGCTGGCTCACATTATGTTTACATTCGGTACAGTTACATACATCTACAGAGCTCTATTAAGATAAAATTATTGTACGCGTTTGCGCAGAAATTCGACCCAAATAGTGCTTGCATAATGCACGCCTCTAGCCGAACTTTAATTGAATTTGGTTGCTTCCGCGTTTCATAGGAAGTGTTTTGGAGCTATCGATGATTTTTGTGTTCTATAATTGCTCTGGTAATTGAGTATTAATGATCACGTGTCAGAGAACTGTTGCAAGTTGTGATAGTTAATGAATGAAAAAGTAGCAGACAGCAGACAGCTTGCTGTAAATGATTTTGGCCGAACAAATTAAATTGGGTAGTTACTTCTTGATGAACAGCTATGAAGTTATTGCATTGCTTTCACAATGTTGTCCTCAATTATACGACTCATAAGTAAAGGGTCGTAAACTACATACAACATGACTATTGACACATAATATATAATCCTACTTCACCGCTTCCGATATTTTACTGAAGTTTTTTCTTCATTTCACCAATACAGTATTACCCATAACCTTAAGCAGTTTATGGCTTGTAACAGAAATAACTTGTTATTATATTTTAGGGAGCTTATTCATGTCATCGTGTGCAGATAGCCATTTTATTTTTATTGTTTTTGATTGCGTGCGTTCTTTCTTTTGCCATATTTTTGCATCGACATCGCGTGACCCATTAAACTTTTGCATATTATTATATCGAGACTTGGTAAAAATATCGTTAATTTCAGGTACTTGTTAAACAGTTTTATGTTGGAGATAAGGCTTTGTGACAGTTTGGTTAACCTTTTTTGCCAGTTTTAGTTTTGTAACAAGCGAAAACTTTTTATGAAGGTTATTTGTTTAATTTATGTAGAGAGCTGTGATGGGTAATTCTTTTGGAAAAAATAACAGTAATAAAAATTGTGTTACCAATGGTTATAATGACAATGGTATCGTTAAATATTTGCTAATATTTAAAATCTTCTAAATTATATACTCATTAATTTATGTTACAGACATCTGTTGAGGTTTTAACTCGCTTTAAATTACGAAATTGATGTGGTTTTACTCTGATATTAAAACTTCTAATCTGGAACAAAATAAGAGCATACTTACGATACTATTCGGTCACTGTTTTTTTCTAATAAAATTCTATGTAATAACAAAAAGAGGTCGCATATAATAGATAGTTACGAAACGAGTGCAGACGTGTTTAGCGTACTTTGTTACAAAGTTTGTACCTACGTGGATAGGGCCTTATGTTATTCGTAGAGTTACTAATATGGTTTAAATATTTCATGTTTGACTGGCTGGTTTTGCATTGGAGTTGAAAGGAACACTGAAACATCTGTTATTAAGGCTTATACATGCGCTAATAACCTTGACCATACTAGACGTATCTCAAATCTCTCCCGCTGCACCTTCTTTTTTCCTCGCATTTTGTACTTAAAAAGATACTAATCAGTGAAACAAAAAATCCTCGTCAGGGACTGTTGTGTAACTGATAATTTATTAAACATAAAATTTTCAGAGCTCTAAGTCAGCAGGTTACGAAGTTTATAGAGTATTTGCGGAAAAATCGATGACCACGGCACATTTTTTTTCTATAAATCTATTAACTTTGGAAAAAAATCCTCGCGAGCAATTAAAGATCAAAGACCATCCTATTTTATATTTTTTTTTCGGTATTGTGCTTTATGTTGTACCAGACTTTATAGAGGTTGAACATAGTCGAAATTGCCGGGTAGCGCCTTAAAAAGGCAAATTGTATAGTAAGGAACGTTAAAATGTGGATTGCTTACTTCAATTACTCGATATAGGTTTGGAACCTATGTTTAGTCTAAAAAGGGTTTCACAAATATAAAATACAGTTAAGATATTTCTTAAAAATTCGACGTGTTGTATTTTGACCTCATTTCTTTAGAGATATGAAATAATAAGATAAAGACCTCTCTCACGTTAGATACGTGATAGAAGTAGAGCCTTCCTGTATGTAGGTAGCCAATAAAGATATCTTTTCAAAACCATTTAACTTATTAATTACTATGAATTAGGGTTTAAATATTACATAATATTATGAGATATTAATTATTAATTTATTTGTTTCAGGTATTGATCTTCACAAGTCGCTGCATATTAATTACATCATAGGTAATAACCAAATACTTACCTATACATTAATTTTGATGAAACAGATATAAAACGCCGCTAATTGCATAAAATAAATATTAACATACTTCTTTAATTAAAGTAAGTACCTACTTATATAAAAATAAGTATCACAAATTCGTCTAGAAATATAGAGTCTATAAAGAATTACAAATAATAATATAAGACATAAATGATGATAACTTGTTCATTTTAACAAATTAAACCAAGCTCATTATCTATGCATACCGTAAAATCGGGACAAACGCACATCACATGTAACTTATTACGCTCTATTTAACAAGTGTGTTAACATTTACAATAGTCAATTAAACGTACGTGCCTGTTACATATTTAAAACAAGTGCTATATGGTTAATGGTATCTTTGCATGTGTTTAGAAGATTGAAAATTAGTTTTTAAAACTTAATATTGTGTAGAATATTTTAGATATTTTCTTATTCATCCATTTTCAGATAAAATTCAATAGTTTTGCTCCACCAAATGACTTCCATTGCATTTTTTAAAGTTTTAAATTGTATATCTTAAAATACCAAGTCTCTCTAACCGAAACACATAAAAAACGAATAATGCGATAAAAAACTAGACTATATTCCAAAATTCCGGTACCATACATCTTATCAAAAAGTCATAAAATAGGCAGGATTCCATCAACATAATCTAATTGATTTTAGTTCGACAATATAGCATCCAATTAGTTTCGCTTAGTGTTCCGTTCCGCGCTATCACGTCGATAATTTCTGCACATTTCCGGCGATCATTAGTTTTTAATGTGCATGTCTCCATGATTTCTAATATATGCTTATCGATCTATAAAAATAACGAGCCAGTCATTTATCCGTATCTTTTGATTATCAGCGGAAAATGCTCTTCCTATTTCTTGCTGCGTAAGTAATTATGAGTTAATTATACTGTTATAATAACTTGATGTGCCATATAAAGGTATTCGGAAGGTCAGCTATTCGTAAGAACTTCTCTGTTAGATTTTGTAGTGAAAATATTACGTATTGTGTCTACATTATTACCGCTCATGCTGGCTTCAACCTTGGGTCGGTTTGAGAATTATTATGTGAAAATATAGCGTATGTTACAAGATAACTTTCCTAAATCACTGATTTTGTTTCTAATTAAGTCGCTAAAACAAACAAACATTATAAATTTCCTCTTTTTTAAACAAAATACTTAGTTTAAATATGCCCAATATTCGTCTCCGACTTAGACACTATTCAATTAACGTTTATTTATAAAGCTTCAGTTTGTTTAGTTACAGTTTTGATACACTGTGACTACTTATGACTTCTTAATTAGTTTAAAACTGAACACTATTTATATCATACTAATTTGTTGTTAGCTCGCTATTGCGTTGACGTATTCTCAATGGATAGTAATAGAAAGCAATAGAAGATTAATTAATTATTTACTTATATTGAGTAACTTTTAGAGATTAAATTTTAAGGTCCATAGTACATTAAAGCTAAATTGTATTGCACTACAAACGCGGAAAGCCAATAGCGGTCACTATTCAATTGTTAATGTAAAATACAAAGCGAGTGTGCTATATTTTATAGGTAAGGTTACTTTGTATCGACTGAGTTTTCTATTTACACTGCAACTTATCACCGGTCCACCACATACCTTGGTTTAATTAAGGACGATCAGCTTGGAAGCTTGGTTGTGGTATAGGTTTTAGACTAGTAGCGTATTGACAATTACTAGGAACTTAAGACTAGTCACAATTATTTGTTATGATTTACTTGTTTGATAGTTTTAAATCCTGCTTTCTTATTATCCTGCTTATATTACAAATACGTAACGTTGAGATTTTCGGGATAAAAAGTAACATGTCTTATTCTGGGTCTTCAGCTACCTACATACCAAATTTCATCGTAATCGGTTCAGTAGTATTTGCGTTAAAGTGTAACAAACATCCATCCATCCATTCTCACAAACTTTTGCATTAACTACAATCTGTAAAATTTTCATCGAAAAGCTAAGATATAGCCCAATTAATTCGTTAAGTAGCGAGCTTATCCATTACAAACAACCTAATTTACAATAAAACCTCATCTCCAAAACACTCGTATAAAGATTTATAATTTTGACATTAAGCGATTTCCACTTCGCCCACACGACATTTTTTATTCGCCTCCGGTCGCGTTAACGGTGATCCGCCTCTAATGGCGCCTCTCATTGGGCATTATTAGTACTGACCTGTAACCAGCACTAACAGCTATATCCACTTAACCTTAGTGTTTCGTTTGTATTATAAGGCTTATAAATTATTTATTGTGTGATTTGTATACGCTTTGTACTAAGCGTTCGTCTTTTCGTCGAGTATTTATATATGTATGATGTAGGTATTCATTGCAATTTATTGAATTTATCAAATTTCGTAAAATGCATTGTTTGCGGCTTCGCTCGCGTTCAAATTGTAAATCAAAGCCAATCTTTTGACACTTCATCTGAAAACACATAATAAGTATGATGAAAATAAATTGGTAGAGCCGTTCATTTATTTATTTAAATAGGTACATATCACAGCTGACAATTTGAATAATTATGGAAGGAAAAGTTCAGGAATAGTTCTGTGACAAACACACAGTTTTCCGAGTTAAATAGGCCATGCTTTCATTCCTTGTTATAGTTTATTGGATATTTTGGTTGGCGATTTCAAATTATAAGGTAACAAAACTTTTTAAGTACAGTGATGTTGTAGCCGGAAAATGGTATATGTGAACGTTACAGTCTACTTACTTTCGTAATAAGAGTCGAGATGTTGCATAATAATTAGTTGTGTCTAGTTTCGTAGTTAAATGAGACCGCCATGAACTGGGATTATCTTCAAAACATATACTTAATGTATTTTTTTATATAAAAGTAGGTAGATTGAGTGACGATGCAATAATGCGTGAACATGATGACATAAGATTCTAACAATATACAATATGGTGAACTATTCGTGACGTAAAATATTCCTTTCTATCAGTACTCTTTTTGTTATGTTTTTTGCTCTTGCACTTTACCAAGAATTGTACGCTTGTATCTAAACAAAGTGTTACATTTTCTATCCGATTTGAAACGCTATAGTGATGCTGAATCTTAGATTCATACCTAAATCTATACTCATATTATAAAGCTGAAGAGTTTGTTTGTTTGTTTATTTGAACGCGCTAATCTCGGGAGCTACTGGTCTGATTTGAAAAATTATTTCGGTGTTAGATAGCCCATTTATCGAGAGGCTATATATCATCACGCTAAGACCAACAGAAGAGGAGCAATGCGGGAGAAACCGCGGGGAACAGCTACTAACTAAGTAATAATCGTGAAAAAATACACGGTGAGAAAGAATATTTCAAGCATCAATTACTAATGTAATGTAGCAACAGGGGAACGTGAGAAAAACTGAAATTATGTCGTAAAAACAGTTGAAAACGTGATTGTAATAAAAATTAATATTTGTACGAGTATGAGCGGGGCACGCGCTCGTAGTTACGTGGAGCGAGATGTGTAACAGACACGTTTGCGATTCGATATGCGTTTACGAAATTATGCTACATATTTTATAGTATTTTTTATGTTGCCATTATTTAATAGGAATAATAAAATTCTTTATTATATGAGATATAAGGTGACGACCTTCATTTAAGGCTTATTGTTATTATTAGGTACCTACACTGTGGGAACTATATTATTAGAGATACAGATTTATTTGTTCTAAAATATTAATCAACTTCAATCAAACTTAATAGTTTTAAATTAACATAATTTTTCCCTTATCTTTTATCGTAGTATAAATTAAATAAATGCACCCACATGAAAAATTATAAATTAAAACATGTTTTGAACCTACGCGTAAAGAGTGTGGCAATTTCTATTAAAATCTTATCAAACTGCATTCCAACATTTTTACATTAAATAATTAGTATAGGAAGCTGGTAAGAAACTAACATCGCCTATTATGCCATTTTGGAAATAGATAATAATTATTTGTTACAAAATTTCATTAGTAGTCTTACTCAACCTTCCTCCTATTCTAAAGTTTTTTTCTGTTGCTATAAACAACAATTCAACTGTGACTAATTGTTCTATTGTGCGATGTTTGCTTACTTATTGCTTTTATAATCAAACACCAAGAGTTCAATTTACAAAGATATCTTGAAAGAGTATTCAGTACCAATTGTGGATTGCAACCATGAGATCAGCGCAATAAATTTTCCAGTGTTAATTGGTTTGAAGATGCTAACCGCTTTAATTTTTGATTAAACAGTAGATTCTTTTATTTACAATTCTGTTTAGCTAGTTCTCTGGATATGTACAAATAACTATATATTATTATGTTACTAGATTTCCGCCCGCGGCTTCGCCCGCGTTTGCAAAGGAAAACCCGCATAGTTCCCGTTCCCGTGGGATTTCCGGGATAAAACCTATCCTATGTGTTAATCCAAGTTACCCTCTATATGTGTGCCAAATTTCATTGTAATCGGGTCAGTAGTTTTTACGTGAAAGAGTAACAAACATCCATACAAACTTTCGCCTTTATAATATGTAGTATTAAGATTTACCACTTATGTCGAATTTGTTTTTATAAATTGAACTGTTTTATACTAGAGTTTAGGTATAGAGTTCATAGAATCCTACATTATTATTAATTGTACATGGAACAATACTATTTTTAGAAAAGCACAGATTTAACAATAACAGATAGAAGTTTACTACAGGACAATTCATTAACACTAATGCCGGCTGTACACACTCGCCGAGACACACCGAGACAGGCCGAGAACGAGTATGTACATGGTGCATTCGTCTTGTCTCGCACTCTCGTGTCTCGCCTCGGCTGTCTCGGTCGCTGGTCGGTTTTTTGCGCCCGAGTCAAAGGGTCTCGTTGAATCTCGCGAGGAAAACGAGAGCGAGCATGTACACACTCGTTCAGTTAGTTGCTCGCTGACGTTATTTATGAACGCACGTGTTTCACTATGTGGTCTTATGAACGAGAATTACAGTTTTTGGAGTGCTATCAAACAGAACCTTTTTTATGGAACTTATTTTTTATGGATTTATTTTAAACTAGCTTTCCGCCCGCGGCTTCGCCCGCGTTTTCAAAGAAAAACCCGTTCCCGTAGGTTTCCGGGATAAAACTATCCTATGTCCTTTCTCGGGTATCAAAATATCTCTATACCAAATTTCATGCAAATTGGTTCAGTAGTTAAGGCGTGATCGAGTAACAGACAGACAGACAGAGTTACTTTCGCATTTATAATATTAGTATGGATTGGCCAGAAGGTTCTGCCACCAACTCAGCCAATTGATTTTCCATTTTACTTCCTAAACAAAGAAGCGTTTCTATTGATTCCTTAAAAATACAATAAAATACATTAACTATTCAGGAAGTTTTTATATTTATTTCCCTGTTTTTACTGCGGTGCATAGTAATCATCCACCATCTTCTTTTTCTCCATGGTTTGAGAATTTTTTTTTTATAGTAAATGTTTAAAAAATTATAATAGCTCACGGCACAAAGACAAATAGCAGCAGCTATTTCTACGTCCATTCTCGTGTAAGTCTTCAGTTCAAATGTTAGAACGAGTGTGTACAGGCATGCTCTCGACGAGAGTCTTTTCGGCCGAGGCTCTCGACGAGAGGCTCTCGACGAGAGGCTCTCGACGAGTGTGTACAGCCGCGGTAACAAATTACTTTTCATATTGTTTTAGTCGGGCCTTATTGGCCAATACAAAACATTTCGTTTACGTAATACACTCATGATTACTTAGGAATTACATGTTTCGCAAAACATATGGTCATCGGTCTTTGTCTACCATGTATGGAGAGATATGGCGTTCGGCTCTCGAAAACATCCTCATAAGATTTTGTTTTTGTTATGAGATAATCCAAGTGGTTATAATGTTTATAAACAATTAAAATAGTTGTAAGAGGTAATTCAATAATATTTACGAACAAAATATGATGATATAACTTTGTAATTCGTATGTAATTTAAAGTTAGAAATAGTTACTATAATATATTGATTGAAGAAACAGTACTCAGTTTTAAAATTGTTCATGCTATTGGACACAATATTTCTTATAAAGACGTGCTCTGAATTAAGTTATCTATAGCGGTATTTTATACACTAGAAAATGATACGTGTTATTCAATATAACTTCCTATCAATAGATTGCTTCATTTCGCACGTGATTGGATAAAAATAAAATAAATGAAATAATTATCGCGATTTTAAGAATTGCCAATATTTTACAAGAAGAGCGTATTATAATTTAAATTAAATCATGTTTACGTACATTATTTCATAAGAAATAAAGTTATTTGGTACGAATTGAAGAATTTTGATGTGCCGTTTTCAGTTTGTATTTTTTTCGAATAAATTGTTATTCCTTAGTTACCATAGAAATGAAATAAAAAATAATAAAGTACTCAATTAAACTCAGCAAATATATAAAAGTTAAATGAATATTACTCATTTTTAGGGTTCCGTACCTCAAAAGGAAAAAACGGAACCCTTATAGGATCACTTTGTTGTCCGTCTGTCCGTCCGTCCGTCCGTCCGTCCGTCCGTCCGTCCGTCCGTCCGTCCGTCCGTCCGTCCGTCCGTCTGTCAAGACCCTTTTTCTCAGGAACGCGTGGAGGTATGAAGCTGAAATTTATATCAATTACTCAGGTCTACTGTCCCTTGAAGCTGTGAAAAAATCAAACTTCTAAGCCAACGCAATCAAAAGATACAGCCGTTTATGCCGCAAATTTTCGACACTTGCACGGGAATCAAAACCTACAGGGTGCTTTCCGTGAACTCAGAATCTTGAAATTTGGTACGAAGCAACGTCTTATAGCATAGATAAAGGAAAAATTACGAAAACCATAAATTTTTAGTTACATCACATAATATATTTTTTTTTTATAATTTTAAACTTACTACACATTTCCTCATAAACGCGTAGGGGTATTAAATGGAAATTCATGCCAAATACTCAGGTCTATAATACCTTTAAGCTGTAACAAAATCAAACTTCTATGTCAACGCAATCAAAAGAAACAGCAATGTACGGAACCCTCGGTGCGCGAGTCCGACTCGCACTTGGCCGGTTTTTGTCCACAGATCCAATGTTTACTTGATATCATTCCGATAAATCTTTCTCTTCTAACGAGCAAAGCCTGATCTAACACCTTGGTTCGTTTAATTTACAAGCAATTTAATATATCCACTGCTTACTACTTATTAGTGTCAAGACATCAGATGCATGGAGTAGCAATTTAATTTTCCAATCTTATAGTAATCTATGCATGTATCGCATTAAGGTTATGTAATATAGGTTTTCGTAACATCAACGGTAATATAACATCTATTTATATAAGTATGTATAATGTTAATGAAAATGATAATGTTTTTATAAGCTTTGCTGCCGGCAAATTGTTTCTGTTGGCATCATGTTGGCATTGTATGTATAGGCCAAGTATAGGCCATATTCACGAATGACTTTCCGAATGTGTCAATTTTAAATTGAAAAATACAGTGATATTTTGTGTGAATTTTAATAATTAAAACATGTTTGGGATTTTGTTACTTTGTTAATTATGTAGAAAGTTAATCCCAAATTACCTTTCCAATCGAAAAGCAGTTTGTGAATCACCCTATAGGAAGCGAAGGCATTACAAGACGATGACCTGTACTGCAGAAAGGAGGTCCTTGGAAGGCCAAGTTTATAGACTAAGTTAAGTCTTGTAAAGCGGGATTACAAGCAATTGTACCTATCTATGTGTATAACAAAATCTCAGGCTCGAAAATTAGACCTTTAACATAACTAGTCCGTATCGATTAATTCACTTTAATTGATGTTTTTAAGCAGGTTACCTCTCTTCGAAGATAAAATTGATAGACGTCAAATGTTGCCTATTAAATTGGCTCGACTATAAGTTGTCGACTCTTTTTCGCGCAACATTGTAGCAACATTCGCTCTTACACATAAATTGTGTCGTTCTCGTTACTGATAAATGTCCATATAATCGATATATAATATATTCAGCTCATACTCTCGACACCTAACGTCTTTATTGCCTAATAGGCATAAGTCTCTAGCATTTGTATGTAAGTCCATTGTAGAAAGTGGCTTGAGATGCACGCTGACTGTCAATGGCGATTTTAGTGAAAATTCAGTATGTTTTTGTTCCGGTATTGAAACCCTTCGCTCTACTGACCTAGAAAATGATATTGTGTATTTCTGTATGTTTTGAAATGCTAATGGGAAATGGATGGCTGTTATTTTCTAAAATTATGCTATGTGCAATTTGTGTGCTATTTTTAACACAATCGCGCAATATGCGCGATTGTGCCAGTAAGATAAATTTTATTACGGAAATAATTACTTTTCTGTAAAGAAAAAACAAATGAAACGGATTTATCGCTAAGATTTTTAATAGGAAATGACAGTATAAAGAGATTGCAAATAAAACATGCGGAAAAGATTAATGCTGAAAAGAAAAGCAAGAAATTAAATTAATTAATGTTTTAACATAAAATGGGTCACGTTTTAGTTTAATAGAGTCCACAAAGTTTGTTTTAGAATTAAAATGAGCCCTGGGAACTGGTAAGTAGGGAAAGACTTGATTATACCCCATTTCATCTATAAAACTGAAGAGTTTGTTTTTTGTTTGAACGCACTAATCTCAGGAACTACTGGTCCGATTTGAAAAATTCTTTCGGTGTTAGATAGCCCATTTATCGAGGAAGGATATAGGCTATATATCATCACCCTAAGACCAATAGGAGCGAAGCAATGCGGGTGAAACCGCGCGGCACAGCTAGTCTCATATATACGTGAACTTTATCTTTAGTCTTACCTATACTATGTTTGTGGATTTAATGGACAATTGTGAAACTCAGTAAATATTTGGATTCTGTATGCAATTGCAGTGTAATTAAAAAGAAAGTTTAGCAAACAAATTAAGCAAGCAGAGCTACTAGCCCATTAGAGATACAGGTGTAAAGAAATGTTAAGCATGGTAGAGTCAATATTAATATTTGTAAAAAGTGGAACCCAGCTGTATTCCAATATTTAATTTTATGTACTAAACCTAAATTAGATAATGTATTCAAATAACTACTAGTGGGTCATGTTGTATGTATGTGTTTAAGTTTAACAGCTACCTTAATTGAATACAAGATGCACTTTTCAAATAACTATATCATAACTAGCTGATCCCGCGGTTTTTTCCGCATTGCTCCGCTCCTTTTGACCTTAGCGTGATAATATTCTATAGCCTAGCCTTCTTCGATAAATGGACTATCAAACAGTGAAATAATTTTTTTCATCGGATTCGTGGTTCCTGAGATTAGCGCATTCAAGAAAACAAACAAACTCTTTATTTTTTAATATTTGAATAGATTTTATAAGTCCTTTTTAATTAAAAAAAATCATCTGATTTTATAAAAAACGGCATTTAAAAATCGTCGGCAGAATATCGTTATTAAATAGATCGTATTTATATGAACTGTAATGATAAAAACATAGCCGTTATAAGTTAATAACAGTAATTAAAGTGCAGTATTTACAGGCCACTTACGTAGCTTTATAGCAGACATCTGAAGTCGTTTTTATTGACATCCTGAGATCGTGTTTTGCGTGTAAACATACGGTGGAATTTCGCCCGCACACAGAATACGTTTTTGCATAATTTTATACATTTGTGTCCAAGAGGAAAAGTATCCCAAGCGTTTATATTTGACTAGCTGCTCCGCGCGGTTTCACCCTCGTGGCTCCATTCCTGTTGGTTGTAGCGCGATGATATATAGCCTATAACCTTCCTCGATAAATAGGAAATCTAACACTGAAAGAATTTTTCAAATCGGACTAGTAGTTCCCGAGATAAGCGCGTTCAAACAAATAAACAAACTCTTATAATATAGTATAGAACTTGTAGTTCACAAACGACCTGGATTGTGTTGTTTTAAAGTGCTTATGAAAGCCTTTACTATAATTTTTGTTATAATATGTTTTCAATAGTAATAGCAATGTGTATCAATCCGTTATTGTGAATTTTTAAATATTAAAATAATATACTACTTTTTTAATAATTGAATCATAATATGGATTTCCATAAACTTTCCATTGTACTTTTTGAAATGAGACCTACCGCAATTAAAATCGCAAGAACCTTGAAGCCTAAAGCATTCTTAATAATAACGCAATACGTTTTAAAATATTTATTAGCACATTACTTTAATTGCCACTCATTAACGAATATTCGAATATTAATAAATGGGTCGATAGTAATAACAATAAAGTTTGGTGTGATAACATTGCGTGTTTTTTTCGGTTTTAAACGAGAGAACAATGTGGACAAGAAAGTTAATATTGAGCCAATGACGAGTAAATAAGTAAGGTTTAACTTTAACTCGAATTAATCTTGGATTGTATGTGTTTATGTGTGTGTCACTGTGTGAGGTAAGGTATAAGGATGTGTGCTTTATAAATGATACGGCCGTTATTATACATATAGATGTAAATAGTGTTAGAATAAATTTTTAGCTTTATGATACGGGTGTAATTATAATAGTACAAGTGCATATATAACAGTTGTAATTACAAATTACTGTAATTTAGTAATTGTGTATAATTTTAATTGTTGTAACAATAGTAGATAATATTATGATGATACGGTAAAACGAAAATAAGTCAACCCAAAAAATATGGGTTGGTCAACCCAAAAAATGTGGTGCTTGATTATTACATAGATGCATATTAATTTATAAATAGAAACCATATTTAGTTATTAGTATTTGTAAAATAAACAAGAAATTCAATAATAACAGTTCTGGCTGTCTCAAGCATAAGCTGCATTGAGTTGCATTATTTACTGGTTTGCCCTTACTTAAAGGCCAATCGTACAGTCACTGGGTCCAAGGCAATATACATGCAGTTCGATGTACATTGCTCCTTTGGTATGAACTTGCTAGTACATGCATAGATAACACGCTTATCGAAGAAGCAATGTAGAGTAAAAACGAACAATTTTGTCGATTCACACCACTAAAGATCATAAAGGTTACATTCGTAATGTTTCGTTGGTTCGTGCCTAAGTTCTAGGTTCAAATTCTTAACCCCGAATCTAGTTAGGTATTCTTGTTTTGTAGCCTACGTATCATTTGAGATGATAAAGTAAATTATTTAGTGTTATAATTAGTGCAATTTGTTATTGGCATGTTAATAACAAACTATAAAATTTATTTGACATGTATAAGAAACAATCTATTCGCATCATTGAGTTAAACCTACGTAGTACATATTAACTCAATGATTCGCATATGTTTATTAATTTTGACCAGTATACAATGATTATTTTTTTACGTGAAGGTGAAGATAAGACAAGCGCCTTGTATGCGTGCTACTTACCAATTGCATGTAAGACTCAAGCCAAGTCCAAAAGCAACGTTTGTCGTCACCATCAGAACGTTATAGGCTCTAGAAATTCATAGATTTCCAAAATTTCACACCAAATAAGAAGTCAGGCTTTATACCACATGAGTAGAAATTCTACTCATGTGTTTATACCAAGCAAAACATTAAAGAGCTAACACACTTCATTCATAATTACTACGTACATGCTGAGTCATGATGACAATTCGAAAAGTTTTTTGTTTCACAGCAGCTATTATTGTGCAATGCGTTTGCGCATCCGACACCGTGCACCGGGTCGTTGACCCCGCTTCCTATTAACAGTTCCCACAGAGATAAACTATGCACTTCTCGGAATGCACTTCTTGAAAAAGTAGTTTCTAAAAATTAACTGTCAAAATTAGCTTTTTAAAAAAGAAATGGCCAGTATTGTCTATACACCTGATATTTGTACGTATTTTTTTATTGTTTGCTTATGAGTTGACGGAAATTTGTACTTAGAAGGTTTATATTTTTTGACACATAACGTATGTTAGCTACGCTAGTAGCATCAGTTTTCGCCTTTTAGTTAAATCAAGAATTTGTTCTCAATTTATTTGAAGATAAAAATATAGTATAAAATAATAATGTATTTTATAAACAAAAAAATATGCAGACATAAAAATGCCACCTTCATAAAAACAATAAGCAATAAATACTTGATACATGGGAAATAAATTAAATGTCACATCACATGGGCTTTTGCAACACAATATTATACATTACGGAAGATATTAGATATTGAGATATAAATTATGAAATATTACATTACCGATGAATCATGTTAACTTTGTAATTAAATTAGTTAATCATGACAATCTTAAAAATAATAGGTATTTGTTATCTTTAATGAAAAAAAAAATAATAATTGAAAATTACATTTTATCTGTAGTTGTATTTCTTTACTCTATGCTTATTGTTATCTGTGCAACAAATGGCGGGAATTAAATATGCAAAAAATAAAAGTAGTAATTTGTGAAGGTTGATTAAATAAATGGTGTATTTGAAAGTCAGGTATAAAAGTAATAAATAAAATAATTAATAGTGAAATTTTATATTATTTTCGATTTTACACTCCGTGTAAGAAAAATAAAACAAACTATTTATGTAACATGAACAGGAATTCGTCTGAAAAAAAGAAAACGCAAAACCGTCATCCATAAAATACCTACGTTCGGTTTATTTTTATTTTTTACCTAGTTAGTAGGTACTTAAATACTTTTTACTTTAATTTATAAAAAAATACAAGTAAGGAAACGTTGAAATTATTGATGGTGCGTAGAACATTGAGATAATATAGAATTGATATTTGAATAAAAGTAATATTTAGAAAACGCGTTTTTATGTAATGGTAGGTATATAAGACTAAAATACTGTAGGTAAATACGACGAAATTTAGAAAGAAAGCTTTTTGAATCTGTGTTCAATTTTTTTCAAACAATTTTAACGATTTTCCCCATGTCATTGTGGTTCTTTTCTAAATCCAACCTATTGTTCCAGAGCAATGTCTCGGTGGAAGGGCAAAGTGAGGTAGCCGGCAGATGGCAGCTGTCAGCGCGGCGATGTTTCGGCCCGGGGGCGCTCTCGACCCCCCATGTTACGCGTCTCAGAGGGTACGTAGTTCGTGCTGATTTGGATAGATGGCGCTGTTATCAAAAAATGCAATAATGTTAAGGCTAATAGTTGTATACGTAGTATATTATTATTAGTCTGTGCTAATAGGCATTCAAAACAGTAATTAAATTATACAATTATCGAATAAGTATTGTACCATAAGCGAATATTGCAGGCTAATTTATGATTTAGGTAATTGAAGATAGGTATACTTTGTTTTAATAGGTCTTATTAGCCATTAGGTACGTTTTTTTATGCTGAAGTAATGTACGTAATTTATAGACAGATAGATAGCGAATAGCGATTATTTATTATTTATATATTTCCCAAATTCACGGGTTACGTAGTGTATGAACCTAATTTATTATCCTTATCTAAGAGGGTCGTATTCGACGTTCTGTTTAATTTCAAAAGATTAATCCGATTATCATTTGTCATACAATTGTGTTCGTCTAATCCTTAAACGTAGACACGAGTTTAAACTTAAGCCTCAAAACAATAAAAATAGGTTCTTTATGAATAATTAAACCCATTCTGACAATTGTCCAGTATGTATTATTGTTGTTCGCAATGTATGTAATGATTATGCAAGAACACGGTCGTGTAATCGCCTGTGCGGGCTGCGGGTAGTCGGACAAGCGGCGCGACGCGGATATTAATGGCTTACAAGATCTTCTTACCTAAACGTAGTAATCTGTGTCTAAACACTAGTGTTGTGATATGGACTTGTGTATAGAATTGACACATCACTGTGTTTGTTGGGAAGCTATGTTAAGCGTGGTTGTCGTTTGTCTATGCTGTAGTTACATATAATTACTTGATAGGCAATTTGCTATTGCATTCTGTACTTTGATTTGATTAGGATTTTTATATAAAAAATGATTTTAATACGATTACTGTAGCTTTGTATGTTAAATGTTAATACGTATCTCAAGTGTTTCATAAAAACTGTGTAATTTTTTTACCCCGGTAGAAAGAGATGTAACTTTAGTTTTATAATTTTCCTTCAAACAGAAGTGAATTGTAGATGGTTGTAGTTACGCCATAAGTAAACAATAAAATGAAGGGATGAAGGGTCTGACAATTTTCTCAGAGGAATTTACAACGATATAATATTTCAGAAAAACAAATATAGTCAAGGGAATCTTCCTGGAAATATATTGTTGATTTTGTTTGATACAAGGCTTCTTTGAGAGATAAAGAAAGGTCTAGTTTTGAGATGTGCCTTGAATGACAATTACGAACCATTTGAGTGGGAATTAATAAGAACTTATAGTCCATTTTATCTTACTAGGAATTGGTCAATTTGTAGAGGATTTCCTTATTTCAATTATAATATAATAATTATAATATTAAATGATATGTTATAATTTTAGAAATTAACTAATTTTTTATGCAATAATATTATGTTGTAGTCGGGCCATGAGAATTTTAAATCTACACATGTATAGTAGATTACAACATTATTCGCTAGGAGTTAGGTTTGTCTTTTTTCAATTCTACCTAATGATATTATTTCAAATTCGAATTCATTTAAGTTTCTAATTAATGCCTAATTCATTCAATTTATCTAAATTTAAATCGTTTTACGTCTACTTTAATTAATATAACATTCAAGCTATACAATATTGTGAACATTAGAAATAATAGTGGCCATTAATCTCGGGTTAGGCGTTGATACGTGATATCGATGTATCGTGAAATCAGAGTAGGTACGTCATTAATTATATAGGTATACGGTACAAGCTACCATAATATTCACCTTCGTATATAATATGTTTTCACATTTTATCGGTAGGAGCAGTTATGTTGAATTGATTTTAAAATAGCGTTTTTTTTTTCAATAAAAATTACTTGATAGGTACCTAGTAAATTTTTTTCAACAATGACTTTATAATATAACATTTTAAAAAACAACAGATAAAGAGATATTCGTGCTTTAATAAATAAATTTAAGAAATAAATTTTAAATACATAGGTATTTGGGATGATTTCTGTAAGGTATACTAAGTAGGTACCTCTTTCTATTTCTGAAGTGAAAATTTCAAATAAATGAATATCTATTCCGAAAAATGCTAACGTAGTTACGAAAAGGGTACATATTCTCTAGTATGCTAACTTCAAAATAATAATACCTTGTATTTGGAAAAGGTGCGAAGTTTTGACGCTAATTTAATTACTAGGTAGCAACCTTGAGACCGCTTTAGGCTTTCCATTTCTCTACTGCTTAGATAATAATATATATACGACAGGCGAAAAATTAATATGGTAAATAAAATATAAATAAAAAGTTGAATAATCTACACGAGAAATAACATTGCGTCAAAAACATTTAAAAAAATTGTTAAAAAATATACATACGTATATAATACGTGTATAAAAGGAAGAATAAGAAAAAGATAAGATTCAAAGATTCCCTGACCACGTTAAAGCCATTTTGTGACTATCTAACAAAGTACAAGTTAATCTTGCGTTTCTAAAATGTATTGTGCGTGAGTACTATTTTCATATGCAAAAACATTGAACCTCATTATGTAGGTGTGGATATATATCTAGACATATCTCATGTGTTCTCATCTTTAAATGAGAAAAGTTAGATCCATAACAGCGTGGGAACATACATTTGTATATTATGAAAGCAGCTGTTAAATGTAAGAAAAGTGAAAATCACTTGCGTTACAAGTTGGCAATTACTTTGCTAAAGGCTTGCTTTTAGTCTGGAGTTTATGGGCCCAAGGTTGTAATGTTAGCAATCATATATTACTGACATTATATATAATGTACTAATACTACAAACGATTAGGCATATAAGCGTATTTTATATCCTATGTATCAAGGAGAGATTCGAATAGTCTTCAGAATGACTAAAGATTAAATTTTTAAAAACAATCTGTATTTTTTAAGTGTAAGTTATTTTTAAAATATTAATTTCTCCAATTTCCATCATAGAGTTGAAAGAAAACCTTTCAGTCTCTACATACATTATTTATAAAGCTACTTGCTTTATCAAGACCTTGGCTTTATTGAGTTAAATCTGAGTTACAACGTGGTTACAACATTATTTATGGAATCTATTTATTTTATAGTTGCTATATAAAATAAATAGATTATGCAATAAAGTGTCTATGACATGTTAATCGTTTTATAATTAAAAAACAATTCCAAATAAAACTTTTTAAGTTTGTAAAGAAGTCTCGAAGTAATAATTATATTCCAAGTAAATGTACTACGTGAATCTTATCCGAAGAAATATAGGCCAGTAGAAATCGACACTAAAAAACCCTAAATTCGCAAAGCACGATGTAGATTTGAATTTTTGGTATGTTGTTTGGATCAGTTAGGGTGATGTAAATCCCAATTTGCAACTTCGAAAAAGTTGTGCTCGCTGCGCACCACGTGATAAACTGCGAAAATTTTGGACTTTTTTCACTTTTTGCTCTAAAAGTCAGAAACTATGCGTTTCCGACAAGTATGATTCAGTACATAAATTAAGGTTATTAAATTTGCAACAATTTAAGCCTAACCGCAGCTCTCTTAACCTTATAACGACTAAACTGTGGCCATTCGAAGATGGTTCATTTTTCCCGAAATATTGAAATTTTTAGTTTTGCTCCCGTTTGAAGCAAAATATTGGCAAAAACCGCTCGTTCTATGAGAAG
>CAJQZN010018697.1:0-12847 GCA_907164685.1 Colias eurytheme | reverse complement strand
TTTTTTTCTTTGTATGCCATATTTAATTACCGGGGTGCGGGCAGGGGCACCACAAAACTGGTTGGCAACATCTGTCTATAGGATGTCTGGGACCTATAAAATATATATCAGAAGTCAGATTTAGGTCCGCTATTTTTGCAAACGAACATCTCCTTGGAGCCTGCTCTATATGTTGTGTCGTTCTTTTGTCCCTTTTACGTGTAAAACGAGACGAACTTCGAACGTAAGAACCTTCCTTGTGAAAACGTTAAAAAAATAGCCCAGTTTATGGTTAGCTGCAGCACATTTGGCGATTCATTTTTATTAATATTTAATACATATAGATATTCTTTTTGTTTTGAATAAAATGTTTTCTATTTTTTTGATTCGACGCCAGTTTTTATTTTATTCTTATTCTTAGAGCGATATTTCTTTCAGCGCTTTTTAAGTCTTTGAATTAATTTGTTTGTTCTTTGTCGGCTATTATCACCAAACTATCTTTTATTATTATAATTAATGTCACTGCAGAACATTTAAATAAACATTAAAAAAATTTTCAATTCATAATTTTGTTATTGACTTGCGTAAAATTTACTTTCGTCTCAGGGAGCCAAAATGTATGGGCAAATTAGTCATAAGTATAAAACTTAATTTAGACTTATGTAAATTTATGAGAGAATAAAAACATACTACGTATGAAAAAAGCTTTTTAATTCTAACATTTTACAAAGAGCTATAAGTCACATTAATATGTAGGGCACGGACGAATTAATGATATCAAAAATTCTGACGCGTAGTCATAATGTAGGACGAGCTATTATAATACAACATGTCTCTAAATGAGATAGTCATAATTTAAGTTCACTTTTATTAAGTTCTGGTGCGTTTTAAATAAGTCGGATTATACCAGAAGTGGTTAGATTAAATAATGATCCTACTAATGCTTTTATATAATCGGAAGAGAGGATAGATAGTTATTTACTGTAATCACAGTCTAACAAACCATATTTTCTATATACTGTACTGTAATGCTATATGATTACGAATAAATAGAAATAAAAATAATAAAATAATAAAATTCATTTATTTCAGGCCACATAGCCCATATAGTATAAGTAAAATCTTATCCTTGACGTGTTAGTATTACAATTACCTATTACCTACATACATTTATTTCTACAACTTAATTTACGATTGCTAATGATATTATCAAAATAATTTGACACCTTTATATTTGAATTTTTACTTCTACGGTCTAGGTTAATAAATAAATAAATAGATAAATTCATGAAAATGCATTTGGCAGACATTAATTAACATATAGATTTCGAAGCCATAATAATAAAACGATAATACAATATAATATTATCACAGTATTACAATATTATTTCCTACAGTAAGGAATCGCCTTTGATGTCGCGCGATGCCGCCGCCAGCGTAGGTACTTACGCTGCCTCACGAAAATACGCTAGGGTTGCAACAAATGGGAAATAAAACAATTTTGATTATTAATATTATGATGAAATCATTTATTCATATGTACATTCAAAATAATTGCGATTATTAAATCTGATGTAATTATTTGTTCATAAATATATAATTACAGATATTGCACTGCTAAATATTATTTACGTGGACACTTTATTTTTGGATGTTCTTAATTGTATATTATACCATTTAACTAAGTAATGCATTCGCATTGGGATGTACAATCTGATTAGAAAATAATGAGGACAACATATACATAGCTTTGATTTTAATTCAACAGATACAATTAATACAATCTTTCTGAAATATTGTTTCCTTCTGGGATTTCAATGTAGATTTACATTCGTAAACAGAACAGTTTTTGCGCGTCATAATAGAATATGTAAGTACCTATGTATAATAAAATTATTACACAAAAAATACGACTGCGTCGTCCTTTCGCGATAGTTAATGCAAACTCAGCGTGATTGCATTAAGCGGCCCGCGTCGCCCGACCCCCCGCCAGTTCCCCTCCGTTTCTCTGCACAAGTACATTCGTCGCCATACTGTAGGATGGTAATACTGTGATATTATCCCAGACAATGTTGGCGCCGACAGAATTAGGGCTTGTCAATTAGAGTGTAGTAAAATGAAAGATCTAATCCTCTATTTTTCCCATTATGTTTTCATATTAAACCTTGAGGAATGATAAATGAAGCAGAATAATTTGAAAACTTCGTTAGAATCAATCATTACGATTACCAAGACGAAAATGCTTAATGATTTCTTTTGTAGAGAAATAACTTGAGAATCGGAGATACTTGTATGACAAACAAGCTGAAATTCTTAACTATTCAAAACTGATAAAGAAATGAGACTTATCGAAGAAATCATTTAGACTAGTTTAGAACAGTGAGAAGAAATTCATTCATTATCTAATAAGAAGAAAGATAGAATTTTGGATTCGGTTCTTATGAATAATGGCAATAGAAATTTACGAAGATAGCTTATATCTGGGGTGACATTAGAAATATGCTTTCTAAACACTGATGCAGACGCTGGTTCGATGGCTTCCGATTAATAATTACTAGACAAATCGTATTTAATTGATATAAACCAATTTTCTTTAGATTTTCTCGTTTATCGTGCGATATTTAAAGCACCAGAGATGAAAATAAGAATAAAAGCGCATGCCTTGAAAAATATTTTCGTCAGTGACGTCATTGATGCATCGGTAGCATTTTAGTATATACTAGCTGTTTGTCCAGGTTCCGCCCGCGATAAAAATAAAATAAAATATAGCCTTCGAGATTCATAATTATAATATGAGTAAAATACATATATTTTTTTTAATTGGTTGTTTTGTAATGAACAATCTCTTTATATTTTCAGGATAGATATGTTAGTATCATTCAGCGTATGTGATCAATTTGATCTTTGTGAGTCGGTCTTGTTAATTATAGAAACAATTGTATCAATGATGCAGGCTTGCATTTGTTCAAGCACGTTCTAACTGTATGAAATGAATTTACAATATGTTTAGAATTGTAAGTAAGATACAATTATCTTCCCATAATTAGGTTTACTTTGATTGAATTTCAATCTTCATTGAGAAAAAATATTATATTATACAATTTTTAATATGTTTCTTTATTTTCTTTTATGCTATTTGAACTCTCACCTTTTTATACAGTTTGTACTTTAGTTATGTATTTGCATATAGGTACTTAGGAAATAAAAGGGAACTGTATCAAGTTATAAGATGATAAACAAAAACAAATAACGTGCGAGCTCAACGTAAAACGCAGTAAGACTCGTAATTATTTATACGACAAAAAACTGAAGAGCAAAACCATTTTAAATTTATACCTTCCCACGTAATGCTACAATAATAACGATTCTACACAATACATACACATCTGTGTAAAACTTCGTTCATTGTTAAAAAGCATGCTTTAAATTTTAATAACTCCATAATAATTTAAAGAATAATTTAATAAATGAAGTCACATATTCATTTAACATTTTTACTCTTTCATTTAACTCGAATTATTGTAGTGTACTAGGTATTCTATTGTTCTATTATTACATGATAACGTAAATAATAATTAATCATCTGTCATCTGGAAAAGCAGTGAAAACTCAAATGAACAGACAATAAATAAACTATAATGCTGTTTAACAATTGTAAATTAAATACGCACCTTTTTATTAAATCACATTATGGTTTTACGGTTTCTGAACTGTCATTTTGCATCTGTGCACTGAACTTTTTATTTTTTTATATCGAACGCGCAATGGTTTCGAATTTGGAATGTTTCTCTGAAATAAATATAGACTACAGAGCGTGTGCTGCTCAGTTGGCGACTGACGCTGGTCGCTTCCTACAGACGACCCTGGCCTTGTCTACAGCCAACGTCATTTATTAAATCGAGGATTTGATTGCCTCTGAATATTTATTATGTGAATTATGAAAATAACTGTACGATGACATGAAATGATAAATACCTAAGTAGCAAAAGATAAATATATTATATCTTCTTTGGTGAAAATAACTGAAGAAAATTTTTAGGCTGAAAGGAAGTGAACTTGTAGGTTTTAAAGAAAAACAATGAAAGTGGTATCCAAGCTTATATTCATATTTATTGATAATAATTTACATATAGAGGATAGAGCAATACAATCATAACTTTTATACAATAAGTTAACATTATATTATCTGAAAACTATTAAACATTATAAAGAAAAATTTACCTATATAAAATAACACAGACGTCTTAAAAATATTTAATACTACTTACGTAATAATACTAAATAAGATTAACATGATAATATTTAAAGCTAATCTTTGGTTTAAAACGAGTTTTATTGTAAGTATACATATTTCTTTATTTATACTAAAACATATTTTAATTTAAAATTAAGTACTTTTATCTTATCGATCTCTAAGGTTAATGGCCCTTGAAGAAGTCATCTCTAATGCCAACGCTATCTTATATAGGGTTGCCAATTTTTTGCATATCTACTTCACTAAACGCTCTAAAATATACACGTATACAAAACTTTTAAAATAAATATAGTAAATATTATTCTGTTATGTTATATTTCGTAATGTATATACAGCTGAATAAATTAATATAACAATTAAAACGTTCTTGATTACATGATGACACATGTACCTATGTGTGTCATAAATTTATTAAATATACATTTCCACACTGTGTTTCCACTATGTCTACAGTTCATAGATTTATTTACAAGTTGGCAGCCCTATCTATCATACGTATTACGTATTCGGTATTCCATCCAAAAACATTGCCAAATGATTAATATGTTCTTGGTTATCAACATTCAGGGTTGACTCTCGTTAAATAACCACAGCTGTTATTTCGTTTCTTTAGTGACGTTAGAATTAATGCGTAATTAATACTTTGACATTTTCGTCATTAATTTTAACAAAACCCACGTCATTTAATACCATACTTCTAAATTACTTGAACATTTTTCTTCATAAATATGAAGGAATATTTAAAAATTTTGACAGTTCATGGAAATTTTTGGTTTTCTTTTCCTTCTCACGATCTTATCACGATGAAAGACGTTACAGTGGAAATTACTCATTTAACTTCTTGATTTCAGTAAATTTGCAGCAATTATATTATTACATTTTACAAAACCCGTTTTGGTGCATTATTTAATTCATACAAATAGTGCATGTATAGAATTAATATGCTTTCACCATTATACAAGATGTTTTACAATATATAACTAGTATAATACACTAAGATATTTAATATTATTACCAACAATTGAATGTCAAGAAACGGAAGATCTGAGAGTTAAGCTTCTCATTTTCATAAGCGAAGAACGGTAGTTAGATGCTATATTTATTTTTCGGCGGACAATCGTCACAAAAATAATCGTAACTACGACAACTTGATAAGAGTTAACAACACAAAAACTGAAAACTAATACACTACTATTAATTTGTTTGTAATAAAACGATATCAAATCTGTTATCAACACTTGCAAACTTGTTATTGATATCAGAATAAAAGCTACAATAGCAGTTTTTACAATGTTCCGCAAATTCCTATTTATTTTGAACCTTCGACTTAACACAGTTCGAAATAGAGCAATAAAAATGCATATATTTATAAGAAGTATTAAGAATTTTACATGCACGTATATACTGAAGTATATTTGGAAAATCCTCTTGCTTATATGAAAGAAAATTGGCCAGAGAAAAGCTAAAGGGAGCGGTAGAGTCCAAACCGCTAACGACGTTAAAATTAAATTCTTCTTCGCGCTGGAGAAAACTATAACAATCTTGTCGAACAAATGCTTAGAGAAGATCAGCATCAGAATTAATAGGACAAAATCGGCATGCGTGTAAATAACATAAATTGCACCATGAGATATTATTTCATCCGGTTTGTGGTATATGATTAAATATTCGAACGAGGTATTCAGCAGTCTTGCGATTGACATTTGGCACAAAACAATTTCGTCGAACTTCCTGCATTTCGCAACAAATATAAAGAAAGCACATTGCACTATACAACACAGCACAGACACTAATATACCGGATGACCACAGAATATAAAACACATCACATTTAGATTCTTTATTTTCGTTTTTGAAATCGTCGCTAATATTCATACTTAATGTTTAAACCGCACAGGCCGCATGAATGGCAACTGCACGATTAGATAAATTAAGCGGATGATGTTAACACATGTCATCACTGAGTTATATATTATATAACGGTGTACATTGACGCTTCAAAATACAAATAAACCAGCTTCTTTAATTATACGAGCAATGGACGACGTGCGGTATAATTATGCAATATTTTATCAAAGGGTAATGTTTCATTGGTTTTTTTGTATACTGATTACACGGTTCAAATACGACTTATATGTGGCAGAATCAGGAAGAATACTGATAGTCGAACGTGGTCTTGAGATATATTTAGTTTTCTCCAAGTACTGACAAATAAATTAAAATAGCAGTCGAGAGCTAGAAATGAGTACTGTGAATTGTAAAGGAAAAATTATGATGTTTGTTCATATGGGCGTAGCAGTTTTTATTACCTATATTGATTGTTAATAATCCATCAACAATATCATTAAATCTTAATAAGTTCGTCGCAAGATAGGAAATCAAAGATACGGAGATTTCAAAAGCGAGAAAATACATTAAAAAATGTAGTTCAAAGATTTCAAAAGAAAATCCACGCAAACGAACATCTGCGACAACATATTGGGCATATTTATAGGATGCAATTAAAATTTAATTGTATTTTATGGTATGGTCAAATGGAAACCATTTTTGGGTTTCAGTAATTTCAGTTAACAAAATTAAAACAATGCGATCTTATAAAGAAGAGCGTTAACGCCGTGTCTTTTAGAAAAGCTCGAGAGCTTTAAGGCGTTTTAAAATATGCTGCGACTTGTGACAGTAGAGAATTCATATCATACAAATACAATCATTATCAATGAGTAGGACCATCGGGAGTATAGGTATCTGGTCTAATGATGTTATCATTTTACACTAACACTAGTTACTACTACTTTTTATTTATTTATTTCTTCAATGTATCAATAATGGCTCAATTATTACAATTTACATACGTGATACGCATACCTACATATTATTGCTAGTGACTGACCACATACATTTCATTGAACAATCATTAATCATATAGGTATTAGGTACACGTATAGTTTCCACATAACAACCCCTTTTCCTAAAAAGAAAAACAAGTTTTACACAAACATGTTATTTCAGAAAAGGTATGGAATTTTTGGATCTTCATTATTTTTTCGCAACCAAACTACATTGCATTATAAAAAATTCTTTGTTCATTCGTGCAGAAAGTTACCACAACAGAAAATTATACGCATCAAGAGCTATGAAATAATAAATGGCTGTTCGCATATTCATTATTGTTAATCACTTACAATTGAGTGATCAATAATAATTATAAAAGAAAAAGAAGTTATTTTTATTTAGAGGCACAATATAATTGAGTTTCGTTTTCGGAATAATTGTTTATCCTTGAGATCTAATGCTACAAAAAACAAAGACAATTTTTCATATTTTTTGAGTAAAATTACCCATTATTTATCTTGGAAAATTATGCATACTTTTTATCTGCCGGAAAAAAATAAAGTATACTTATATCATGTACGTCCTGGAAATGTATTGCTACATAATTTTTTAATTAATTAATTACTTATATAGTACACAACTGACGTGTTATTAGGCAGCAACAAATAATGATCGAATATACTAATTAAACACGGATACATATCACGAAGGGGTATTTCTTCACTATCGTGTTACAGTTAGTAATATCGTCATTTCGTCGTTTTACAGCTTTCTTAAATGCTGGTAGCATTATTATGCTAGTACGCACTCAAAACAAGTTACTTAGTGTGAAATGTACGTATAAACTACCTACTGGCTTTTGCCCCGCGGCTTCGCCCGTTGTCAAAAGGAAATTCCTATGGCAATGAGATGTCCCACCGCTGTAAAAAGTACCTAGTCTATATCACGCTCTCGTCTCATAACTACCAACCAGAGACAAAAATAACATTATAAAATGGCTCCAATTCCATGAGATAAAAAAAAGAAATTAAAAAAAATTGTGAAGGATTTTTAGGGATTCTTCTCTTTAAAAGCCGCCAATACTTTTCCAGAGACCATTTGAGACTTTGTCATACGCATGCCTCTGCAAATGTTCATGTGCGGTTGTGATCGCTTACCACCTGCAGCCCGCTACAAGATAGAGAAAACCACAGATAAATAATATTATGAGAAAACTGTATAGACATTTTTTGTTTGTACCGCTTTTTAACATTACCTGCGACTATATTCAGTGAACGTTAACATTGTTATTTACATTTTGATTGAGTGTCAGTCATTCCGCCTAGTGTTTGGACTATGGATAGAATAACTTTCAGTGTGAATGGGGAGCCTTGTTCAGGTTTGTTATTTTATATATATTAAAAAAATATATAGAAATGATGATGTTATAATACACATGCTTTTTTTCTATGGGTAAAAATGCGTTTAATTATTTAAAAGATTATTCAAGAATCCATTAACTTAAGGCAAAAGCTCTGAGGATCTTGATTTACGTTTTCATTTTCTTATCCCAAAAATACGTGCATACATTTATAATATTTTAATTTTTTAACCCAAAATTAAAAAAAAAACAACAATCTAATAAATAGATAATATGCTCTATATATTTTTATTTCAAGATTACTTTTTTATGTTTTCCGATGTCGCTTCTATCGATATAGCAACTTGAATTTATAAATTTACGAAAAATAGAAATACTAAATATCTTAGCATATAAAATTTACTATTAAGGTCATTTTAACCGACTTCAAAAAGCATGCTCTTAATTCAGGGTATATTTTTTTAAATGTTAACACTAAAATTATCCACGAAATTTTGCAGCGGGTTCCGAGGTAGACTCAGACGAGACCCTGAACGACTTCCTACGCAAGCGACTGAACCTCCGAGGCACGAAGTACATGTGCAAGGAGGGCGGGTGTGGAGTGTGTATCGTTTCTGTGACCATCCCTGATGCTGATGGCAAGAGGACCACGTTGTCTATTGATTCTGTAAGTTTCAGCTTTTCCAGTGATTCTGGAGTTTAAGCACAGATTACTAAATAGGTGGTTACTACGTAAGTTATAGGATTCAGGGCTGTTTTGCGTGAAAGAGTGGATGAAATAGAGTTGCTCTGCTTATAGGTTTTAATTTGCGTTATATGTGTATTTTACTTTTTTTTTGAAGTGAAATTCTTTATCGGGGTTGGAAAAAAATGTAGTGTAACATTTTTTCGTTACGCGTGACATTTTTCCGTTACGCGCCATCTTTTTCTTATCCCTACCACGCGTGATCGACGTATTTCTGTACAGTTGCATAATATGGTAAATAATTTTTTGAAAAATAAGGTCATTAAGAAGTTTTATTTCTTACGTGTTTACACTAGTACACGCACACATTTTTTTGATTTGTAGTATCGTTATTTTGCTTGCGTTTGCTATAGTTTAAAATTTCTACTTACATATATTTTTTATAGCAATTTCGTTCATTAAGTCATCATCAAACAAATTGATTCCACCTTTTAGAAACTGGAAAAGGAAAACGAAACGCTATTTTTTAGATTACAGTGTATTAATAGTAGTGTAAAATTTCAGTGTTTAACAACAATTTTATCGTGCCAAGACTGGGAGATCACCACAGTGGAAGGGATAGGGAACCGACAAAGGTACCATCCGATACAACGGACTCTGGCGAAGTATAATGGTTCTCAATGTGGATATTGTACACCCGGATGGATTATGAGTATGTATAGGTAATGATTTCCATGACTGTATTATCAGTAACTTTTTCTATAAAGGTTTAGTTAGGTATTAAGTAGTATTTAAAGTGTATCCAAAGTTACAATATAAAACGAATGCATAATTAATGCGTTTTCCAAAATATTTATGTACATTCTTGTTGATGGAAACTTTTAAATTTAAAAAACGGAGAATTGCTTGAAAGCTTGGAGGAAAGCTCGAAGAAAAAAATATTCACATGATAAATAAAAATTTATTAGTTGGTTAAATTTATAATTTGCAACAAATTAAGATCAGCTAACCTGGGGTCAAAAATGGATGGTTATTGAGCTATGACCCTTTTCTTTTTGAGGTGATTACTTAAAAAAAAAACTTGCCCAAGACTTGCCCAAGTTATTTTTTTAAGTGATCGCTCATTCTTCGGCATTCAAAAAATATCAATTGATTGTTAACAGTGTAGTAGCTTTTTCATAATTAATTGTTTTTGGTAAAAAGGCAGAAAATTAAAAAAAAATCAAAATCCTAGCTCAAGCTCCATCCATTTTTGACCCCTGGTTAACTGGACATAATTTGTTGTAAATTACCCCTTGGAAATCGTTTAATGAGAGATTATGTAGATACTCTGTCCAATACCGTTTATTTTCGCAGTTTACTTGAAAACAAGAACTACGATGTAACCGAATATGAAGTCGAGAATTCCTTCGGCGGCAACCAATGCCGCTGCACAGGCTACAGATCCATCCTAGACGCCTTCAGAAGCTTCGCTAAAGATGCTCCTAAACCCAACCTTGTCGATATCGAAGATTTAAAACTATGCAAAAACAAAGGAACTTGTAATAAACCGTGTGAAGAAGACTGGTGTGTTGTTCCCAGACGAGGAAAGGTTAAAAAGATATATTTGAGCGATCATAAGACTTGGTACAGGGTAAATGATATCAATGACGTTTTTGAAGTGTGGAGAAATGAAGGGACAGATTCTTATATGTTAGTGGATGGGAATACGGGACGAGGTGAGGATATAAATCTGTAAAATCTATTTTAGGTACATATAATAAATCTGTAGAAGGGTCAATTCTGTACATTGAAAATATTGAAAAACTAAATAGTAGGGGGTGTTACTGGATCGATACCAAACCCAAATATGTGATAAAAAAAAATTTTGTCTGTCTGTATGTGAAGGCATCACGTGAAAACTAACGGTTCGATTTCGATGAAACTTGGTATAATTATACCTTATTATCCTGGGCATAAAATAGGATACTTTTTATCCCGGAAAAATACGTAGAAAAAAAATAAATCTTAATTTTTCCGCGCGGACGGAGTCGCAGGCGGAAGCTAGTTAATAATATTGAAGTTGTTTATAACTTTTCTTTCATAGTATCTAACGTACCATTTTTATGCATACGTAAAGGGTGCCTTAGATGCAAATTTGCAAGGAAAACAATAAAAAATGTTTTATTACCTACTATAGGTATATAAATGTCTTTTTCTAGGTGCGATCCACATATTTGAATTTCCTCGAGTGCTTATCGATATAAGTGCAGTCTATGAACTAAAAATGCATTACCTCGACCAAAACTTAATAATCGGTGCTGGGACTTCGTTGACAAATACTATGAATATATTTAAGAACATGTCTGAGATGTATCAAGAGTTTTCTTATTTAGAAAAACTGTATGAACATTTGGATTTGGTGGCTCATATACCTGTTAGAAATGTATGTACATATTATGATAAGTTTTTAGTTTTTGGGGTCCACGAAAAGGAAGGGTTATTCGATTTTATTTTGGCTGCATATTTTTAGCTGCACATACATTATATCTAATGTTTTTAACATGAACTATTTTACAAAAAAGAAACTTAATTACTATAAAACAGTTGTATTAAAAAGATAATAATTCCGAAGATGTTTGTTTCTGTAGTAATATTTTCTTATTTGAACTTTATTTGCAGTGTATTGGCATGAATAAACTCTGTGATTCATCCATATATTTATTTCCATTGCAGGTTGGATCAATAGCCGGGAATTTGATGCTGAAACAAAGAGATATGGGATTCCAATCAGATTTATTTTTGTTGTTGGAAGCGATTGGCGCATTTATCACTATTGGTAAATTTTAAAGAATAAACTGTCTATTGCATTATATTTTCTTTACTTTCCAAAATAATGCTTTTGTATATTATAGAAACATTTCTGCTGCGCTTCGCGGTTTCACCCGCGTGCCTCCGCTCCTGTTGGTCGTAGCGTGATGATATAGCGTAGCCTATAACCTTCCTCGATAAATGGGCTATCTAACACCGAAAGAATTTTTCAAATCGGACCAGTAGTTCCCGAGATTAGCGCGTTCAAACAAACAAACAAACTCTTCAGCTTTATAATATTAGTATAGATTTTTAGTATAGATTTAATATTTTACTAGCTGCGCTTCGCGGTTTCACCCGCGTGCCTCCGCTCCTGTTGGTCTTAGCGTATATAGCCTATACTCTATAGCCTTCCTCGATAAATGGGCTATCTAACACCGAAAGAATTTTTCAAATCGGACCAGTAGTTCCTGAAATTAGCGCGTTCGCGTAAACAAACAAACAAACTCTTCAGCTTTATAATATTAGTATAGATTAGTAATTAGTATTAGTACTTATAGATAAGTATGTAGTAGCGTATAGGATAAAATCCTGTTTGCCTAAAGGATTACGCATTGCATAATATTACGATTCCAATATGTTGTTACAGGAAATCTAGTTCAATAATATAATAAATAATATTTGGGTCGACACTTAAGCTTTAAGCCAGATCGAAACCTAGCAAAACATAAATAAAGGTCGTAAACTAACTGACCGTAAAATACAGGGTTATTTGTAAAATATACCAGCAACCATGATCAAAAGTCGTAGAACAAATGTTGTTACTTATGATACTATCTTGTCCTGCGAGGTTGCTGGTTTTTTACAAGTAACCCTGTATAGCCACGATAGTATAAAATATATTTGTAGGGCGATAGACCCAGTGATGGGCTGCGTGGCTAGTGTTGGAG
>CAJQZN010018694.1:0-17828 GCA_907164685.1 Colias eurytheme | reverse complement strand
TATTTCAGCATAAATATACAGCATGAAGAATTTAGCCCGAACACATTTAATTAGCCCACAGCCCATAGGATAAAATAATTAATAATCATCGCGAAACTTTACTCAACAGTATTTCGAAAAATAATTCTAAAAACTAAACTGATACAAACAAATGTTGATTACGAAAGAGGAATACCCGTCTAAAGGTCGATCATTAGCACAAAAGCCATAAATTACTGAACTAAAACATTTTTACTACGATATGCACTGAGTTGCGGAAATGCCGTGAAATACCGCGAAGTTGAGATGAATCGTTTCTAAAGGGCATTGCTAGGTATTGATAAGATTAATTGAGATTAATACTCAAGACTCTAGTTTAAAAATATTTCATTATTTATTATTGTCTAGAGTCAATAAAAGATCATGAAATACTTTTAAACTGCACTCATGCTTTGTTTGTTTTGTCAGCAAAAGTTTTCGACAAAATAGAGTTATTATCCTAAATTAGGTTATGTTGACTTCTTTCGATTTTATTATTTAAGAATTGTTCTATTTTAAAAAATAACTTTATAGGAAAAATGTTTTATTCTTTAACGTTCTCTTGGTAAATGCAATAACTAAATGAATTCCAGAAAATGTTTTTAATGCGGAGAATTTATACAGATTTTCATTATAAATAGTATTTATGAATAAAATAATGAATGGATTGTAAAACTATGAATAATTTATTGCAATTTGTAGGTCAAGCGTCATTAGAAGTGATTCGCTTGATTGGCTTGCAATTTAAACACATGTTGTTAATTTTATTTCCGACTCTCCTTTATTTTTAGAGAAAGTTTCAATACATTTTAACGTAATTTAATACTTTTAACGAATACAACTATTCAGAAACGATGACAGTTGTTAAATTTACTTGAATTACTAAAGTCTTAACATATTACCATTTTGTTCGAAGGTTATTCTGTAAAGTGAATCATTGTTTGTATAAAAATAGTTCTAATTGGGAAAAATCGATGAAGTAGAAAACACTTCCGTGACTAACAATTATTTCTTCATTATGCATAAAAACCCTTTTTTCCTTCTTCATATTGTTTTGATCTAATGATTTCCCGCGAGTGTTACTTTATTTATTGCATTTAGAATCTATACAATATATTTCAAATGTAATATTGTATTGTGTACGAATATCCGAGATAAAGTTGTAAAGGTCGTCAATGCATCGAATTTATAACGAATCTTCTGTATTTAAGATCGATATTTTGTTTAATTTCTGTACTTTTTCTAGCCTTTTAATACATGCTATTCTTGTACGAATATCTATACTTATTAATATGTATTATAAAGCCGAATTTTTTTTGTTTGTTTGTTTGAACGCGCTAATTCAGGAACTACTGGTCCGATTTGAAATTCTTTCGGTGTTAGATAGCCCATTTATCGAGGAAGGCTTTAGGCTATATATCATCACACTAAGACCAACAGGAGCTGAGCAACGTGGGTAAACCCGCAGGGCGCAGCTAGTCCGATATTAAGTTGAAAAAGGCATCGATGCATTGAATGTTCAACGTATCTTCTGTATTTAAGATATTGCGTTTAATTCTGTACCTTTTCTAGTCTTATAATACATGTTATTCTATAGAATCAAAGGTATAAATATGATCTGAGGAGACGCGATACATGCAGGAAGTGAGGGCGAGCAAGTGGGGCGGGCGCTGGAGCGGATCGACGGTATTGGGTCGAATGTCCAAGACTTGTACTATGTTACTTGGCCCGTAGAAATGTGGGTTGCGTGTAGAAATTGTGGGGAATCGAGAATTTGTCATGTATGAAATGATATATAGGTCATAAAGTCGGTTATAATGTAAATTTTACCTTTATTTTTTAAGGATTCGTAAATTATAACCGATTTACTGTTCCTCGCGGTTTTACATACATTGCTCCGCTCATATTGTTCTTAGCGTGACGATATATAAGCCTTAAGCCTTCCTCGATACATGAACTATCTAACGCTGAAATATTTTTTTAAATCGTACCGTAGTTCCTGAGATAAATGCGTTCAACCAACCAAACTCTTCAGTTTTATTATACTTATTAGTGTAGATTTAAAAGAATTATTTGGTGATCATTATTTTTTTTTCCAATTCAAAGTAAATTAAAGAACGTTACGCATGTTTCTTATTCAATCATCCTTCATGACGCGTACAGTGACAATGCAGAAAGTTGAAATACATTACGTCATACACACCTAAACTGTATCATCACAACTTTTTCCCTAAAACACTCGCAGCAATGTACATCGACTCGAGTGTGACAAAAGAAGCATTTAATACAATGGATGAGTTATACTCGACTACCTGGCAATGGTAGGATGTGAATGGTATCTGAGGATGTAACGCTTTGTGAATCAATCCAGGAATGTGAGATAACGGATGACTTATAGGAATAACATTGTTTACGCGTTACGTATTTACATCATTGTAGTATCGAATCAATTGTTTTAATTCTATGGTGACGAGAGCTTTTATTTTGTTTTCAGATTCATTTATGTTAAGGTTTAGAGTTCATGTAGTTTTGTACTTTGCAGTTGGTAATGATAAAATTTTTGTTTTATTGTAGTAGGTATGTACTATTTTACCTTAAACACACCACTCCCAAGAAATATATACATACGAATGTAAATGAAGCGTGAAATCCGTACTAATGATAATATCCAGAATTTAACACGTTTTTGAGTCTAAAAAATTATCTGAATTTATAATTATTTCGATACCTGTATATTAATTACCACGATCCAGAAGATTAATTAAGCAAAATATTTATTTTGCCTTTTACGTACAGTAATAAATTAAATATTCCTGAATTTTCATATATTTAGGATTGTTCAGTACGTTCATAATTGCAAAATCCAATGGAACATAAACAGAATTACAATATTGAGTATGTGTATATATATAATATACTTACTCTAAGAACTGCTCCCACCTTTTCATTAACGCACAGACGCACAAACTGAGAATGTAGTCTCCAGATTCTAGCGAATGTAATTAAACTCCATCAAGCATTATTAATTGTTTTTCGACGTAATACCTACTTAGAAAAAAACCTAATAATTTATAATTCCCATCGGTAACAAACCGGTAAGACTATAGAGTCAGACAATGAGTCAGTGTCGAGGATTCTCCCAAGAACAATGTAAGAAACTTTGTGATGCTCTTAAAGTTCTGTCTAAAGACGTCACTATAGATAATATACTATAAAGGATGAATGGCTCAGCATTTTTGCAATTTTGAAAAAAAAAATCTGCTACACAGCAAGTGTCTTTTGTCAAATTTTTTTCGGAGATGTGTACGTCGCAAAGACACTTCCGTGATTTTAAAATGACTCCTTATAAGTAAACGCGCCGTTGCCAAAAATGATAGAGGTTTACATTTTTTGTTATGTAAATATATTGATGACTATCAAACACCTTTGATATCAAGTAGTTACTCTTAATAAAAATTTACTTACCAAATAAAGCATACTAATTTTCCCCTACACTGTTTTTGTTACCAATTGACCAATCTTGTTGTGTCTCCTTGTAATTGTTTCACCAATTTGCCGAATATAGGGTGTCTCTTAAACTCCGAAATATGTTTTTTGCAAGAAAAATAGTATGATAATGTTATGCACCATGCACCTACACGCAATATTATTATAATGTATGGAAATTCGGTAGCACACCTGAACGCATTGATTTGAACTTGTACGGCTTTGCGACTGACGGAAATTTTTGCTTTTTTCGTTGAATTTGATATCATATAATTTTCTTCGAGAATGTTCCTTAATTTATTGTTTATTGGTGCGGTCAGGGTTTTAACTGCGGCTTAATGTAAATGAATCATTCGATGATTTTGAAATGTTGAATCGGTTGGGTTTTCTAAAATTTCACGAATTCAATTAATAACACATTTGCTATTGTTTGTTAATTAATTAATTAGGTACATTTAAAATGGTTATACAATGATTGCTGTTTTAAATAAGAAAACGAAAACAAATAAAAGGCAATAGAAAATATTTTATCTTTTAAATAATATAACGAGTAATATGAAAATCACAATCGATTCTATTATAAAACAGCTACATTTGATTAACAAACAGCACCCAATTATTATCTAGGTGAAATGTTTAGATCTATTCTTGCATAGTTGCCTAGATAGTAAAAGTCTGTCTAATTTGCTGAGTTGTGGTCAGAAAATTATGCAACTTGAACGAAACTGTTGGAGGCTGGGCCTTATGTAATTGACAGACAATTTTATTCAGTAAAATTCAGTAAATCAAATTAAGCAAAGCAATGACTCGTTAGAAATATCTTGTACGTGAAGATTATCTATGCTTAGTCAAACTAAGACCATAGACAAACAAAAAGAAGAAGAACTAAATTCAATAATAGATAATTTTAAGTGAATTTAAATAGTCGAATCATTGTTTTCGGACTTATTTATGTTGCTAAAGATACCAACTCGAGTAATTTATGCAGGAGAATATATTATCAGAGCAGTTGTAGACATATTTAATATCTACAAGGAAAATACTAAAAATAATAGCACAATCTTGTAAATGTATAAATTCGCATCTCAATTATTTACTATGTATCATGCACCTAATCGCATCTCAATTATTTACTATGTATCATGCACCTAATCTTTACGGAAAAAATCAAATTTATTAAGTATCTAATAATATTTAAAATGTACATAATAATTTGCAAACTCTAGTTCTTTCATATCTTTAAAGTGACATACAAAATTGTTACGCGCTTTACCTTCACGACCTATTTTATAATGTACAATTTGAGGCCTCGCCATGGTCACAATGGATTATTTCGTTATGGTTATGACTTAATACTGTTTATGAAAAAGTTTTTACAAGTATACGTGATGCTCTTTTGGTTGATATGGCATTTGGTTTGGGTGTCAAGGTGATTCGAACTACATCAACCGGTTTTTTAGGAATTGAAGATTTGTCATCTGATTCATAATATCTAGCTAATTTTATATGACTAATTTAAATACCTGAATTAAAAAAAAAATCGTACATTAATCGTCTTACACGAAGACATGATTTAACGATCTTTTAGTTCCGTTTTCAACGCTTGCAATCTGTTTAAGAAAGAGGTTTTTATGTACACAAACGTAAAGGAAGAAAAAACTTTTTGCAGTCGGTTAAAAAAACGCTTTCTTACGCTGTTATTTGAACTGGAAGCTCCGAGGCTACTTAGAATTTTAGCTTACCGAAGTAGGCTTGTATTAATATAATAATCATACCTCCTGAAGGCTTCAAAGGAAATATGTATTGATAATTTAAGACAAAACACAAATTAATGTTCCACATTTTATGGCTTTAGATTTAATATTTTTCACCAAAAAGTGTGCATGAACATTTAAACAATGTACTTCCATTTTCTTTTGTACCGTTTACTTCAATATTGGGAACTCAGTTCCTCGAAATTTGAACTCAAGTCGTGACATAAGCAGGCTCGACTGGTTTCATATAAACATCTTTGCCCTCTGTGCAGCCTTATTGTCTGTTTCATGTTATTGTATAGTGTGTGAAAGAGAGAGAATGTGGCTGCGAAACTATAAAGTTTATTTGTGAATCGTACTAGTGATAGCATGATATATTTTCAGGGTAAAGTTAAGGATGTGTGCCCGATCCTAAAGTGCTATTTATTATTTTTTAAATATTAAACCCGCCCTTGTATAATTTAATTTAACTTTTCAATGATAACGTATTTGAATGCTATATAACTATTAGAAAAATGTCTAATAATAATTTTGGTGTTAATACTCATTCAGTATATTTTCAATTTCCTCTTAATGAAACTACCCATTACATACCTAAAAGCACAGAATAGGTAATAACTAGTAACTATGTACAAGTTACAACATAGGATAAAGATATTTATAATAAAAAATAAAATAGAGAGTTTCAGGACTGTAAAAAATTTGTTCAACATTAAGATCGTGAACATATTTAAAAACTTAAAATATTATATATGTACTTTTCTGTCATAGTGTTAAGGAAGAGCGGAACCTCCTGACACAAGCATTTTATTTGCTTACTAGGAGTGATACAATCACAAATTAGTTTAAAACCTAATGTAAAAGAAAGAAAGAAATAATTTGTTATTTATAAAACAATAGCATATGGTTAATATTTGTACAGCAGATACACACTAGGTACATTCACCTTACTGCGTAGCGGCACTCACGATAGTATCTATTCCTATTGCCCTGGTACTTCAAGCTTCAACAGCTTTATTTTTGCACTCCGTAACTTGTTTATTTTTTATGCAGCTTATCTCAAATGAAAATATATCAGATGGTACAGCCGTTACAATTGCATATTCTTTAGATGCTGATTTTTTTGTTATTTCAATGAATGCCATTCCCATGCGTAGATTCTTTGACATAAAAACTTGGAACCGATTCAGTTCTTTGAAGGCTGTTTGTCTATTCACATGAAAAAGCTGATCTTGTCTTAATAAGTGGGTTTATAGAATATAATTAAAAACATCTCCATTCAAATTTAGTTCGTTACTTTTGTTATGAATCCGTGACTGTTGAAATTCACGTTTAGCGTGTTTTGTTATTAATTTAAATATTATGTTTTAAAGGACATTTGAGTAAATTTATAGTCTTTGACGATTTTATTCGTGAATATAAATTAGCATAACAATCGACGGTTATTTTAATTACTATTCTATTTTAGTTAAAGTAAACAACTAGAAATTACTTATTGATCTCTGGATATTTGTTGTATGATATTTAGTATTTACTTAAGCTCTTTGTGATAGTACTAGGTAAATATCATACACCTCTAAGGTGATTCTTTGGCTACTCTGCCTTACAAAAATTGCTACATTCTCTGAGTTGAGTGAGTAAAATATAATAATAATATACATATAATAAAAGAAGATACATCCGTGAGTCTGTTGTTTCGATATCTGGCGGTGACTAAAGTGTCAGACAGTCGGACACTATGTATTTGTTATATTTATTTTTAGTAGTAAAATTCTGAAGTATGAGACTGTAGCTATTATTATACCTACGCCTACTCTTTTTGTAAGTTACCGTAAAATATATAAACATTAATTTATAAACTTTTATGGTGTTTATAAGATGTAAAGATAGACGCAGCATGCTGCTATTAAATTATTAATAAACATCTATTAAAATATGACTATAAAAATAATCATATATCCATACTTATTATTAATATTATAAATGCGAAAGTAACTCTGTCTGTCTGTCTGTTACTCAATCACGCCTTAACTACTGAACCAATTTGCATGAAATTTGGTGTAGAGATATTTTGATACCCGAGAAAGGACGGATAGGTTTTATCCCGGAAATCCCACGGGAACGGGAACTATGTATATATATATTTTTCTTTGACTGCGCGGGCGATGCCGCGGGTGGAAAGCTAGTATTACATATAATACTAGCGGTCCGCCCCGGCTTCGCCCGTGGTACCTACATGTTTAAACTATCCTATCTCTCAAGTTGGATCGAACTGCACATGGTGTGCGAATTTTATTATAATCGGTTAAGTGGTTTAGGAGTCCATTGAGGACAAACATTGTGACACGATATTTATATACATATATGTACATATTAAGATAGTTAGGACCAATACCAGCCAAAATTAAATACACTTATGCTAGTTTAAAGGCATGTTTATTGTTATTAAAACTTATTTCTATTAAATTGATTCTTTCACAAACTTACACTGACATTTAAACTTCTTTAACTACTAAGATGTAACAATTGTTTCAATTTTTGCATACCAAAAGGGACCGGTTGTTATCATGACACCACATTTTAAGGATAACCATCAGAATGAGTAAGTGTATGACGTCATGCCCAAAAGATGGCTGGAGCTAAGCTTTTTGTGTTTTTATTTCACGGTGGAATTGTTTCCATTATTAATATAATAATAATTGGGTACAGTTCAAGGTTGGGGTCGTAGCTAAGTAGATTATACATTAATGTACCCAAATTGTAGTGAAGTTTAATTGTATGTGACGAGATTCATCATTTGAATGCATATTACGAACTAAAATGGTGGATCAATTTTTTTGCAATTTTTTAATACAATCCTCTAGAAAAATATGTATTTGAAATTTCAATTCTGTTATTATTAAATACTAGCAGTCCGCCCCGGCTTCGCCCGTGGTACATATTTACGTTTTCTCTACATAAGAACCATCCTCGTACTTCAAGGAATATAATAAAAAAGGAATTATCGAAATCGGTTCAGCCGTTCTCGAGTTATGCGCTTGCCAACACATTTTGCGATTCATTTTTATATATAAGATTAGCTGTGCCCCGCGGTTTTACCCGTAGTGGTCTCTTGTTAGTATTATAGCGAGATGATAATATAATATAGACTTCCTCGATAAATGGGCTATCTATCGAAAAAATTTTTAAATCGGACCAGTAGCTCCTGCGATTAGCGCGTTCAAACAAACACACTCTTCAGATTTATAATATTGAAAAAAAAAATGAAATGAAAAAATATTTATTTGGACCCACAGATAAATATTTTTTCAGTATAGATAAATTTCCTTACCACTTTATAAGGATATATTTTTAATAAATAGCATGCGGACCGGTTGTGACATTCTCTCCATAATCCACGACGACCTTCCACGAACCTCCATATATGTTTTCTAATATTTTTTAGCTAACCGTTTATAATAAATTTAAATAAAAATATACTTCGTTAATATCGAATACATTATTTAAATTTTAAGAGAAGTATGTGTTATTGTTTAGTTATCGAAAAGATATCTAAACATATAAATTGTTCTTGACAAAAGTAATATTCTATTCTATAGTTGTGAATATTTGCTGTTATTTACTCTGCTAATGTACCCACATAGTTTAATTGAATATTATTCTGCTTTAAATATATAAATATGTATATTATAATCTATACATATAATAAATCTGTAGAAGGGTCAATTCTGTACATTGAAAATATTGAAAAAATAAATAGGGGGTGTTACTGGATCGATACCAAACTCAAATATGTGATTAAAAAAATTTTTGTCTGTCTGTCTGTATGATCAGGCATCACGTGAAAACTAACGATTCGATTTCGATGAAACTTGATATAATTATACCTTATTATCCTGGGCATAAAATGGGATACTTTTTATCCTGGAAAAATACGTAGAAAAAAAATAAATCTTAATTTTTCCGCGCGGATGGAGTCGCGAGCGGAAGCTAGTATGAAATAAAACTGTGCTTATATTATGCGCATTTTATCGCGCTTATTTGCAAATTAAAAGGTGTAAATCCAAGAGAAAAACACATTTATTTTATTAAAATACATTTATTGTTCATAATTATTAAGCTAAATACTATATTCACAGAGATATAAGTCGTATTTAGGTATAAATTATTGAATATTTTTATAATTAAAGAAATTATAATAGTATCTATAAGGAACGTATAAAAATCTTAACTCTATTCTTTAATATATAGCTCTTATAACTAATATTATAAAAATACACTGTTATAAATGATATTTGTTACACATAATATTATATTAAACTTTGGTATTTAATTATTTTTTATGACGCCTGCGTATATTATCTGATTCTTTAAAACCAAAATTTTGCTAAGAATATTTTCACAGGACTCATAAATAGACAGAAAACAGTACACAAGACAGATATAATTCGATAGCACTAGAAAGAAAAACATTTAATTTCAGTTCCAGCGAAAAACCTTTACTTTTAAAACATTCAAAATATCATTGTACAATAAAAAATAAGCCTCTAAAACGGAACATCACATAAAAACAAAAAAAAAATACAACTACAGATAAACATAAAAGCTTTGGTACATCATTAAAAAGAAAAATTAACAGGCACAGAACATCATAATAACAAAAACGCTGCAAAAATCTATGTAATGGACACAGAACCCCTGAACCTAGTATCAAGGCTTCCATATGAGGGTCTGTATCTCGGAGTACGTTGGCTCCAAGGGCTCCGTCTATTCTTATAACTGGAGCACGCTATGAGACTGTTCATTGCTGGAGGCCTAGATTGTTCCACGCTAATGCCGTAACGACGACTATGGAAAATGGATAAAAAGTTGTAGAATATTTCTGATATGGTAGGGAAAAATGTACAGGGCGGTTATCGAAGTGCTAAAGGCGTATTCGTTCCAGTGTGAAAAAATGTGATGACTGATTTAAACTAAAATTCTAGAATACATATTATGTGCTGGGATTTGAGAACTGATTCTCTGATTGATTTCACAACTACCTTCTTAGTATGCTAAGCGTATTGGTATTACAATCGATAGATAGTAGGTTCTATCCTTGGTGAACACAGATAAAATCTTGATCGGACAGGGCATATAAAACTAGCGGTATACATGAATTCAATAGTAGGTAACTTTTTATTACATTAAGTCCTAAAATAGACTTGATCTATACATGATATCAAATTTATTTTCCAATAAGATAGGGCTTGTAGTAGTACCTATTTTTGGTAATTTTAGAGAATTTGTGCTAAAACTATTTTGAAGATATTTAAAAAAATATCAATCATTAAGCGGGATTCAAACCGCGTGGGGCATTGCAAACCACATGTTGAAACTAAAATTTAAATATTTTCCCTTACCTCTTTGGTCGTGCTGTGGGTATAAACTTCTCTCCAATAAGCACGCTTTCATCCAAAGTACCATCTAGTTGCAGCAAATCTCCAGCAGAAACTGATACCTCCATTTTCGGTCGATCACACGTCCATAGGAATATTAGTACTACGAACATCTAAATTATGAAAAAAAAATTGTAGTTGTTTCTGCACTAGTAGTAAATAAAGATAAACATGATTCAAACGCATGAAGTATTAAGATCATTTTTTTGTTTTACATAGATGCAAGGATTCGAGTTCAATGATGCAGTTCAAAAGTATTCATATACAGAAAATATCTGCTACTTTTCCGAATTTGTAGAATACTAAAAAATATAAAATTATGACTATGAATAATCATAAACAAAAATTACATAGTCTGGAGATCAGAGTCTCATATAATACTCACCACACATATATGAAGAATAACAATAAACGTAGTAGAACTTCTAAATCCAATAGAATCAAAGAGGAGACCAGACACAGTTGGGCCAATGAAGGCGCCGAGAGCGAAAGTGGACGTCCACATGCCCGATACTAGCCCGTATGTTTCTATTGAGTTGGGGAGACCACTTGAACTGGATACATTAAAAAATATATATACGTAGAGTAATAAAAACAAAGAAGATCTAATAAAAAAAGGTTTAATAAATATTGTGATAGAGTTCTGGTTTTTTAAGTTAGTTAACTTATCTGTCATTGTAGATACAACTAGTTTTCTCCCAATAAAAATAGTGATAATAACTTTAAATATTATTATTTTTATTAAATTTAAATATCTCTGTATATTTGTATTTACTACATCCTAAATAAATTAAAAAAGTGTACTTACATAGCAGTGCTAAGAGCGTCTGAAAATGAGGATACTAACAGACTTCCCATACCAAGTCCGTGAAGAATCAAACCTAAAATAGTAACCCATAATACTCTGCAAATAAACAAGAAATGGTAAATATTGTATATTAATCGTTCATTTCAAATGGAAACTCGAGTTATACATTCATTAATTGGTTGCTAATATTAAACATAAAGTTACTTAATTGATAAAAATTTCAATGTCAAAGTAGTTCTAGCAAAATAGGGGTTTTACGGTTACATTGCCAATCGTAAATAGCCATTATATAATAAGCATATTTTATACTTTTACATTTTGTATTCAATTTCCATTTATCTTACATTTTGTCACCATTCAACCAGGGAATAAATAATGTTCTCATCACATCAATACTCACGTAGGCATATCAAAGAAAGGCGCCGGTCCAATAAGCAAAAACGCGCCAACCACGAACATATGTCCTATGCTAGTGATGTACTTCGGCTTGACCGCGGGGTGGTCACACAGCCAGCCCCATCCGGGAGCTGACAGCGCGTATATACCGCCATTGATTATGAATATAACCCCTAGCACTACTGGCGAGAAACTGAACTGTAATAGGAGAGATTTCCCACTAAAGATAACACAGTACAATATGTGCTAATACTAGTGATGTACTTTAAGCCAAAGGGCTTGACCGCGAGAGAAACTGAACTGCAATAGGATAAGTTTTTCCAATAGTTGACACTAAACTTATCAAAACAACTACAGTGTTAACAGTCTTTTTTACATTATTACTTTAAAGTAGACAAATAAATATGTTAAAGTATAATTAGCGTCAAATGACTAATATAAGTTGTACTTTAAATATACGCCTAGTACTTTAAATTAGAAAAAAACTTGGAAGTGAAATTGTTGTTATAATGTCGACAGGAGATTTAATATCAGAAATTTATCTTACGGCAAAATGAAGGTAAAGAAGAATAATAAATACTGTTATTACCGAATATAGTTTCAACAGAAAGTAAATAAATAATTTAATACGTCAATTTCATACGAATGATTTTATTTATAAAAAAGTCTATGCTTTTCCCAGTATCCATTTAATACTTAACCAAACGCCTATTATTTAAAATAAATATTACTATTCACACAAATATTTAACAAATTTCACGTTTAACTATAGTGGGAGCAAGAGAAAAAGTTAAAAGTTTATACCTGTCTCATATGCGGTTCTAATGTCGCCTGCAGAAAGCCTATACTCAAACTGGTGGATATTATAGTAATTGCTGCTAATAAAACGCCAGGAATTCGCAATACTGACATCATGGTAGCTGAAATAAATTCAAATGTTACTTTCAATTTGCTCATTTTCATCATAATAAGTGTAAAAAAAAATGACATCAAAAAATTATTTTTACTAAATATTATTCTTTACTGTACTTTTTGATTAATTTTACAAGTGGATATTAAAATTTTACACGTTTATGATTTCTTGCATTAAATTGCCACATCAAAATACGGAATACATACTTCATTTCACCTACATACCGTCAAAATCTACAAAAAAAACATAATTACTTCATTAATATACGGAATACATACTTCACTTAACAATGCACCGAAAATCTACTAAAACTACAACTTACGTCCAGTAGGTTTAATATCTTCGTCATCAGCAGCTTTTGGAAGAGTTATATAACATAACACAGCAGTACATAAGAGCGCTGCACCAAGAACAGCAAAAGGTAAGGAGTATCCTCCCACGCTATATAGGGCTCCACCTATCATGGGACCAGCTATGAGGCCTAACCCGAAGAAAGTTTCTAGGGAGGCCTGAAATTCAGATATAATAATTTTGCAACATTTGTTTTGTTGAGATAATAAAATGATGTGGGTAGTTATGTAGCAAAAAAAAAATAAACTTTCGATCAGGTGCTGGAAAAAGAGTCGAAAATATCCGAGGGTAAGATAACGCCTAGCACTTTTTAGAGCATAATTTTTTGATAGATGTAGACACATCCTACATAATGATAATGAAGGTAGGCGGATCCACACAGAGCCAGCAGCCTCGCGCAGAAAATGCTTCGCTATGGCTTCGCTAATCTGCTCGTTCTGCGAGGACCCAGAATATGAAGAAAAAAAAACATAAGAACATGCCTCATGTACGTAGATGCATTGTATCGTATAAAGGTTGGCGAAATAAAATCTTGCTCTAGTTCTATTATATAAAACGTTTTAAGTAGCTTAATTCTAAATACTTACAAACATTGTAGCCACATTATCAGGGAACTCCTTTGCTATGATAGCAAAAGAAGCAGTGAGGAAGGCCGCATTTCCCAGCGCCTCTATGATTCGTATCGTGAACGCCAGCGTCACGAACGGTATATGACCGTCTACTTTGTCCAACAATCTGGTGAAATCAGTTTCATATCATACATAAAAAAATAATAGTAATAATAAATATTTCAGGACAATTTTCACACAAGGCACGATCTGATCCCATACTAAGCTTTCGCTTGTGTTATGGAAACCAGATGGCTAAAACATACATATATAATTTTAAATAAACGCTTATATAGATAATTAGCACCCAGACACAGAGCAAACATCTATGTTCATCACACAAATATTTGCCCCAGGTGGGAATCGAACCGACGACCTCTGGCTTGGAAGGCAGGACCAATCAAGCCATCCGGTCAGTCAAAAATGTAAGTATATGTAGAATTCTGCCTCATTAAGGCTCGCAAATCGCAATGGTAATCCATATTATCGAGTATACGTTCAATATTAACTAATCCATACTAATATTATAAATGCGAAAGTAACTCTGTCTGTCTGTTACTCAATCACGCCTTAACTACTGAACCAATTTGCATAAAATTTGGTATAGAGATATTTTGATACCCGAGAAAGGACATAGGATAGGTTTTATCCCGGAAATCCTACGGGAACGGGTTTTTCTTTGAAAACGCGGGCAAAGCCGCGGGCGGAAAGCTAGTACATAATATAATATGGTGAGGACCGTTTGGCAACGTCGCGACGCGTCGCCAATTTGGAAATTTCAACATTATAATATGTTTGGATATGTGGCCGTCGACATGTCGTTTTAGTGAGCGTCTCTCATTTAACATTCAATATGAATTTATTATCATGCCACCATTAAAACCTATTTAAGTTTCAAGGAATATTGAACTCTTTTTGAAAAGATAATAACTAACTAACTAGACTGATGTTTTCTTGAAAAAAGACGAATGAAAATAACCATGTTCACTGAAAGAAGAACCTCTTAGTTGCTACATATAGCTGTTTTGTTAAAAATTACAATATAATATTATGAAAAACAAATAAAACATATTTGATGCGATATACGAGGTTCGAAATAAGAATTAAAACAAGATTTAAAAATAAACACGGAATTAACCACACCATACCAGCAATTGCGTAAATACAAAGTATGTGTTTACTTATTTAAATAAGGAAAACAATTTAATTATGCAATGTTTATTTTACAAACATATTATCAATATTATTTCCAAAACTTTTAATGAACTTTTGACGCAAGTTACAAAGTATGTATACCTGTACTTTGCTCTTCAGCGAATAAATTTTATTTTTCTTCAGAATTTATTAATTAAAATAAATATTTTAAAAAGGATGCATTCAGAATGGAAAAATACCTATTACGGCAATCTTTATACTTCATACGTTTGGGCGGTTTGGGCATATCGATCGTAGCTGGTTATAAAATTGCAGCTTAAAATCAAAATTACTTTCTTTTTTTCTTTATTTACTAGATAACTACTCAAACTATGACTTACCCAAATAAAATAGCGCATGTTGAGGTAGTCAATATACCCGCATTAAACACAAGTTTGGGGCCCAAGCGGTTCAAATGTGCCCCATACAGGGGGCTGATGATGAACACTACGAGCTCAAACACTCCGAAGACCAGCCCATACTCTGTAGCTGTGCAGCCTTTCTTTTCTGCCTGGAAATAAATAGTGCATTGTAATATTTTTGTTCTATTATGTTATGCTATGTTCGGAATGAACAAGTATATGTATCATCAATGATCATAAGTTAATGTAGGAGTTAAAATTGATTAACTCTCCCTCTTTCTATTTAAGTATATGCTGCATTTAGAAATAATCAGAAATAATATACTTTCATATAGAGAGTTGTGTTGTGCAACTATTAAATATTGTTCTGGCATCTGTATTATTGTCTCTATAGTCTTTGCATTATATAATTTAGGTTCATTATCTGTACAGTTTTTATTTATAGGTATTATCTTTGCGAGTGTGCCATAGTCGTTAAGCTCTTATTTTAATTAACTCATAAAATATGTATAATTATGGCTTGAGTTCATCGATATCATAGTGAAATGTTATTACTATGTAAATGATATATTTACCTGTTACAGTTTAAAGTTTTCAAAACTTGAGATAAAATGATTTACAACATACTTAACTACGAAATATCTGTTACTCTTTGAACTGTAACCTTGTTAATTGCCTTTTATTTATATTAAATAAAAATAGACACCACGATTGTAGATAATTTTGTTTATTATATAAGCGTCACGTGCGTGTACATCATGTTCGTTTGAGATGATATCTCGTACATATTGAAATACACTATATGAGCTAGTAAATTGAGGATATTGTATATTCTGTTTCCTTTCAATTGATGAAAATATGAGTATTTTTCTTTCTATGTAGTATAAAATGAAGACGTTTCCCGATGTCTATCTGTTCATCGCGTCCGTCGGTCACTAAACTACGCAATGGATTTTGATGCGTTTTTTTAATAGGTTCTAGATGAAACAGTGGGCGGAAAGCTACTTATTTATTTATTTATATACTACGGCTTCTTACGGCTATAAGCTCTTTTTAGCTGAACGAAACACGAAGTGGGAATAATACCAAGAATCTAGATGTACATATCTGTCATACAAGCAGTTTGACGCACTAACAGATGAAATTTAATCCATAGAAATTCTTGAAAAATATAATAAAAAGCTGCGATAAAAACGAATTACGCCAAGAAGCAATATATAACAAATAAAGACTTATGTCTCCTGTTACTCGCTACTCGCTAGAGAAAGTAATTGATATTTCACCCAGATACATATTATAACTTGTAAGCGCCTAGTAATTATATTGTGAACATAATGTGATAACCCCGCTTTGCTTGTGAGGTTATCACGCGATCAACGCACTGACGCACCGTACATATAGATTTTATACGTATATTCAATTGTTATTAATATTTGCAATATTAATAGTAGGTATTTATAGTTTAAAATAAATTATAAGACGATTGTTTGATACTGCCGTAGACGGATGCTATAATTTAAATATACATTTTCAGAAATTGTACCTATTTCATAGATGAACATTGTATGTGAATGCGAAGCTTTCGATGAGTGCTGATAAAAATGGACAAATTCCGTTCGTATTTGACTAAATTATTTCATGGTTAAATAGCCCATTTATCGAATTATCATCACGCTAAGACCATTAAGTTATAAGACGGGAGCAATGCGGGTGAAACCGCAGTACACAGCTAGTAATAATATAAAAGAAAAGGAACATTGTATACTTCTTTATATTAGAGGAAGTAATAACGTATCCTTCAAATTAAAGTACAACGACATTCACGTAGGATGCATGTCGGATGAACTTCTAAATGTCGCTGAAATATCAAAACAGATTCCGTGTTTAATTCATACCTGCGTAATGCGTATGTTACTCCATTTCCTTGAAAGAAAAAGGAGGATATAAAGAAAAGTGAAGGCCAATTGATATCGCGTACGTACAAACCTATAATGGTATGTGTCATTAACCTTTGTTATTTGTTGAAATCAAGAGTTGAAATTATATCGAAGTTTTAAGGTTGATAGTGTCACTTGAATAACTGAAGATTGGGAAGATTCGTTTTTTAGCTGTTCGACCCAAGCCGTTTATTTTGCTTTCGATATTCGGCTGAAAATTGAATGCTCAACGCAGAAAATTCAATTTATTCCTAGGATATAAATGTACTTGTATACTATGCCAGTATTTTTAAATAAGACGATAAAACGCACATTTAACGCATTGTTGCCAAGGTTTAAAACATGATTTATTTATACCGCCGAGTTTTGTATGATTAAGTCGCGAGTATAATATTTTTACTTTTAAAATTTAAATGTATGTTAAAATATAATGAAGTCTATTAATAAAATAAAAACATACCTGATGCTTCTGTACATATTTTTGATATTGATAGTTTTGATATTGCTTAACCATTATTGTATATGATAACGATGATAAATGAACGTTATATTCTAATCTAAAT
>CAJQZN010018693.1:0-11750 GCA_907164685.1 Colias eurytheme | reverse complement strand
GTTTCTTGCTTTATCCACAACCGAATTATAGGGGGTCGAAAAAGGCCTGAATTGCTTCGAGAAAAGGATGGTACGGCCGTGCCGCTTTTTTTTTGCTCGACTTGGCGGGGGCACTGCCGTGCCCCCAGATTTCAAAAGCAACATTGTGCAGTACTATTGTTTATCAAATATACGTACATCGTATAAAGATTCTAATACTTCTTTGAAAATAACGCTGTAGATGAGGAAACAATATTCAATGCGATATACAAGCAAATAACAATTCGAATGTACCTCAGAAATCCATTAATTTTAAATATTTACAATTGTCATTTAGAGCTCTCTATGCGCATATTATTTACAAAAATACATTCTAATGAAATAACGGAAGCTTAGAAAAACAATATTTTCAATTATAATAAAAGTATTGTGGCACTACAATAAAATAAAAAACTTAAGAATTATATTCAATAGTAAAATATTCAAGGTGCTCACCTTTTATTCACGGACTCTACAAATGTTTGTCAAATCTTAGAAAAAAAGGACAAATAATGTTTTTTATTTATACAATCTTTACAATTATTATCTTACATGATATGTTTACTATTCGAGAATTACAATTATCAGATTTCTTAAAAGATAATATTCTATTTTATAAACAGGTAGGTATGCAATTGACAAAAAAGCTTTTTAAAATGAAATGGGAATCAATTACCTTCTAAAAATAAGACAAAAGCGTTTTATTTTTTTTAAACAAAATTAAATTTAAAATTCCAACATTTCACTGTTATTTTATTAATTTTAAACGTTATCGTAAAAGTTTCAGTACATTGTATTTAATTTATCTAATTTATGAATATTGCGTGGGATTCTTATTAATATACAATACTATAGATACAATACCTATTTTGCTACTACATATATACATATATTAATGATTCATTTTCATATCTATTAACCTTTTAACGTTAAAATTAACATTGATATAAATCGGGAAGACATATTTCGTTCAAAAATAAATTGAAAATTTATTAAAATAAATAAATTATATGGAAGTTTAAAACATATCAAAAGACGTCTTAAAAGAAAATTTAAATTATTAACATTTAAACAATAATACGAGTAAATTACTTAAGAAGGTTCTAAAACGTCATTTATCATTCAGTCTTACTAAACATACTTAACATTACGGTTCATATTTAACCATTTAACAATTTTACACGTTTTTTTAATATTGTGTTCTCTATATATTTGTTTGTCATTATTTGGAATTCTAAACAGCTTCAAAAGAAGCCAATTTCGCTTTTATTTACTATGATGTTGAAAATAGGAAATTAAAAAGCAAATCTCCGATTCTTACTTTTTCCCGAGTCCTGTACGTTCTTAATCATTTTTAACAATGTTCACTCAAACAGTCAAAAAAATGATAGCTGTATCAAACAGCTTCGCAAACCTGAAGTCTTGCCATCTTTATTACATGATACCTACATCTAATTCTATGTCATCATATCTTGCGTCAGTTAGAAATTATAGTGATGTCCCATCATAATAAAAATGAGCTAATATTATTTGCCATTGCTATAATTGTTGACCAATACAGCCGCGTTTCCACTAGGGAACATTTGCTCGCAACATGTACGACAATGTTGCACAACAGAGTGCGACGTTGCCAGTTTCACGCATCATGATAGATTGTTGTTATTGTTACCACTGCCGCGGCCGATGCATTCAATACTAGTAATTCCTGTAGAGACTAGGGATGTCGACGATTGACATAGTAGTAGAGCGTAGATAGAGACTGTTGTTAAACAAAAGCTCCAGGCGAACTTTCGACATCTTGGACGTCATGTCGTGCAACATATCGCGACAAATGCTGCCTTGTGGAAACGCGGCCTTCTGTTGTCTAGACGTCTGGAAACCTAGACTAGGTTATAATCTAGGTCCAAATCTAAATGCTATCCGGAGTGCTGCTATCCCTCTCCGTGGATGTGGAGGGCCGCTCCCAGTGCGAGTAGGGCCGCGCCGGGAGGGCGACCGGCCTTCATATAACGTGCTGCGGGGGCTCTTCGTCCTTCATGAGGATGTAGGCCACTGGCCGCTTGACGTCCGGGGGAGGGGAGGGGGTGCGGCGCGGGGGACAGCCGCAGGGGGACAGCGCACTGTTGTACAGGGCACTGCTGTATAGAGCCCCGCCGTATAGAGCCTGCAAGGTTACACCGTGGAGTCTTCTTGTGTGTGGTCATGCTTATCGAATTTCAATGTTTAACAGTCTAAGACTAGGTCTATGCGCGGTACTTCGGATGGTTTTGTTACAGTTACATATAAAATCTGTAATAATGTCTCAAAAAATGGGATCTCACCTGTAAATGCGCCAACTCCGCCGCCAGTTTTCCATCATCGGATGGTATCTTGGCGAACGGATAGAACGGGTATGGTAACGGTGGAAAGAGTCTGCCCAGATCTGGTTTATCCTGCAGTAAATGGTGTGGTACAGGTAGCTGGGGGACTGGTTGTGGTAGTGGTGTAACCAGGCGTGGTACTGGCGCCATCAGTCCCGAGATATTGAAGCCGAATTTGGGCTCTTTCTTGACTAATGCTTTGGGCTTCCGTCTCGGCCGGTACTTGTAGTCGGGGTGCTCTTTCATGTGGAGGGCTCTGGAAGGAAAGGTTTAATAAATTTCGTTGTTTTTATGAAATTTTCGAATTAATCTTGTTGAGAGATTCATTTAATTATGGGAGCTTTAATCATATAAATCGAAAATACTCCCAACAGAAAATAAATATAAGGTAATATAAAGTAATAAAACGAAATGTTGCTGAATATGTTTGGCCTTAAAATTTGAGAAGAATAACACATTTTCGAAAAAATTGTAATTTATATTATGAGAACATAAGCACAAAATGTTCTGATTTTCTTCTAGTAGTCTATTTGACTGATAAGCATCTAATCTAGCGACACAACAAATCATTATTTATCGTAATCAGCATGCAACGCCGTCGATCCTATCTGCGCCCATTCCATATCCAATTTGTAGCAATTCAACGCTGTAACTCGATTCAATCGAGTTTTAACTTTATAACTCATACATAAGTTTTACAAAACGTCACAATGAAACGCCACCGGGCAGAATAACATTATTATTTATGCAATAAAGCGTACAATTGTCGCCCGCCGCCCTTAAAACAACAATGTCAATTGAACAATACTCGGATTATTGCATTGTCCTGTCAGAATCTATGTTATTCAGCGCCCATCACTATGTCTCCAATGCGTATAATGTAAACGCGACTGTATTCAGTTGAAATAAAGTATACATTCGTATGAATGGTTTCGCAGTTGGAACGTTTAGTGCTGGCCGGATTGCCGACAGTGTCCGATTATGCGAGCTTTGTGATAGAATCGCGATTGTCAGCTAGTCGATTGTAATTATTCGAATGGAGTACTGAGGGTTGATAGTTGAGGTTTTCGAATACTGTTTGCTGAATACTGCTTGAATAATAAAGGACTAATTTTATAAGGTCATGGGTATTTGGAACGCATCAAATTTAATGATCTTTAAAGTAATGGGAATGTTCAATCTATAATATAGGTACCTATTTGCACTTTGCAGCTCTGTCATGGTCACATTTTATGTATATCAAAGAAACAAAAAAGATTCATGGAAGCGTTTAAATATTGTACTTACTTAAATAATACTTAGATATGATAAAGCGCTTTTTTATAGACAGTTTTATTGAAAAAAAGAAACAGAATCAGAAAATTTATTTAATTTAAGAAATGTACCTAGAGTACCAGAAAACTTTTATAGAATAATGCTTTTCGTTTATTTTATTTTGTTGACTTATCTAAGTGTATTTTAATGCAATTTTAATCAGTAGTTATTCTTAAGTGTATCTATCATCATTAATTCCAAAGTAGAGCTATACCTACTTCGTCACCAAGAAGTTATAAGAGCTATACTTCGTCACCAATAACCTTCCATCTTGACCTCTACAAGCCCTACAGTATCAACAACTGTGGTATCAATTTCGACACAAGGAAAAAATTGTCTTTCATATCGAGAATCGTATCAATGTTTACACAATTCGATTAACTCCGCCAAAAAACTGTCGGATAAACGATATCTCTTTTTATATCGATATTCGTGTGTTTTTCTTGGCTATCGTGTTTGTCAAACAAAGTAATGAAGGAATTGATAGTGCGGTGCATTGACCTCAAGTTTTGGGACCAGTGGACACGGTGGCTATGACTTCGTATTATTGCTTTCTTGGAACTGTGTTTTATTATGGGAGATGGAAAAATAATGCAGTTTAAGAAAAAAAAAAAAAAAATATGCCTATTTCTCGAGCAACTTCACAATGAACTTTCGCTAACTTTGTGGAAATCATTACTCATGATCCAAGTATTATAATATATTTTATTATAATGTACAATTTAAATAAGAAGAAACAGAAATAACCATAAAAACCCCGCATAGTTCCCTTTCCCGTGGGATTTCCGGGATAAAACCTATCCTATCTCTCAAGTTGGATCGGACTGCACATGGTGTGCGAATTTTATAATAATCGGTTAAGTGGTTTAGGAGTCCATTGAGGACAAACATTGTGACACGAGATTTATATATATTTAAGACTAGCGACCCGCCCCGGCTTCGCACGGGTATAAAATATATAGCCGGGCGGCCGGCCGGTACCGCCGCAAACGCTACGTCCCGCAATTTTTATATCTGTAGGTAATATCTTCGAAAACATTCACTTAAATCATACGGTGTCTTTACACCGTATGATTTAAGTGAATGTTTTCGACCCTTTGGTCCTTTGGTTTGGTTTGACCCTTTGGTCATATAGATCAATGAACAACGTCAACAAGGTCATATAGATGAATGAACAATGTATTCAAGGTATTTAATTGGTTAAGGATTAATGCTGTATTGGTTAAAATCGCTTCGAAAATTAGCCATTATTTGTCGTAAAAAGTAAATGACAAAAAAAAGTTATTGTGGGTTATCCATAAGAGATAGACATATACCATCACGGACTTTTCTGTAGACCTTTTCAATGTGTATAATACTTAGTACATACATTATTTTGATAAAACTCGTAGGGTTCAGCCTGCGTTTGCAATGTAAGCGGAAAAAATGTAATTTTTTACGACATCACATTAGAAACCTCAAAAATAACAGTACTTCTCCACTATTTGATGGATGTTATCATACATATAAACCTTCCTCTTGAATCACTCTATCTATTAAAAAAAACCGCATCAAAATCCGTTGCGTAGTTTCAAAGATTCAAGCGTACAAAGGGACATAGGGACAGAGAAAGCGACTTTGTTTTATACTATGTAGTGATGTTGCATATTACCTACTAAATATTAAAACTTATTTCATTAAAAAAAATATTTTTCATAAAATTCTACCTTCAATACAATCTTACATGTATCCCTCATTCGTCTTAGTTAAACAACAAAATTCACGCGTAAATCCATATCCACACACTAGCGATAAAATTGATATGACAAACGATGAAACACATAAAAAGCTAAGACATTGTTGTTTGTCTGTATTGGAATTGTGTCTGATCAAACAGGCCGATAAGCAGGCAAACAGGGGAGCGCCTTTGACCATAGTGACCGATAGCGGGACACGTGGTTCCCAATTTGTTATTCAGTGTTAAAATTTGTATAATAGGTAAAGAATAGAGTCTTAGAACTGGGTATTAAGAAGGAAAATTTCTTGATGTTTAAACGGTACCTAAATGTTAGTAAAGTTAAGAAGGACGCGTGACATCTTCTTGTTTCTGTAAAAATGTTTGTTGCAATAGTTAATATTTAGCTCATTAATATTGTTATGTTGTTATAATAATCTGTATTAAAAACCTATTACTATATCGTCCTCAAAATGTGTTTTTATTTTGTTTGATCACATGCGACGTTTTACAATTTACAGTAAGCCGACACAGACGGCCACATTTCCACATTTTGATTCTGATGCAAACTTATCATTTCACTATTTCAATGATTATTTTATTAATAAACTAGCGGTCCGCCCCGGCTTCGCCGTGGTATATATTTATGTTTTCTCTACATAAGAACCATCCTGGTACTTCAAGGAATATAAGTAGGTAACATAAAAAAAACGAAAATCGAAATTTATTTTACATAGATATTATGTTTCTACATAAGGAGAAGGTAGAGTTGTGAAAAGCGCTAATAAAAAATGTTTTAAAATTAATTTTTTAAATAATAATAAGTAGCAATATTTTAATCGTTTACATATTCATTATGTGTCCTTATATGATGACAGTAAATTACTGTACAATTTCCTTACAAAACTCATTGAAAAGTTGCATTATGGGAAGTTACAGAACACTCATACTCTAGGGTTACCTCTCATACAAATATAATCGTAGAATTACATAATGTTATAGATTTGAACTCATTTTCATTTATAAAAGTCAGCTTACTGGGAAACTAATAAGTATATACTGACAACCAATTGATACACAATTAATTAAAAAACGACGATTTAGCTATAATTTAACGTACTCTATTACTTATAGTATAATTTGGTTTTGCACAGCTATGATTGATTTTTCTAAAAAATCGGGCACTCCACCGAAAAAAACACGAATTGTTTTTTTTTCCCATCACCATCACCAATAAGAACGTTCACAAAATGATCATGATATCGAAGTATTTTATTGTATTTTTTTTGTAATAGAGTCTCCGTATCAACGCTACGTCTGAAAAAACTTCGACAAAGAAGGCCAGCTATTACGCCCATGAACAAATCCACACAGACTATCCAAGCAAAGCTATAACTGCACATAAAATCCATTTTAAAACCCTTTAGTAGTAAAAGACGCGACATATGATAGGTAGAGAAAAACAAAGGCGTAACCCTAGCGCAGACGGGAGCATAAGCTTGTTTTTATAGCCCTGCCGGCCCGTGATAACGTGCCACCCCTAACAATGCCAGATATTATAGCCGTGAATACTAGATAATTGTCTTTGGGGCGCTTTTTGCAATTGATTTGTTATGATCTATAGATAGCTGGATGCAATTAGATTGCGTGGGGTTCGTTTGTTGAATGGGAGTTGATAGACTATTCTTAGTTGTATCTACTGGCGGTAAGGAAAATAAAGCTTCTATTGAAAACTGGTAAATGACTGTTAATAGATGAACTCGTTAATTTTCTGAGAATTATAATAACTTGAAAACTATTAATATTATGAAATTGGTTCTTTGCGCCATGTATTCTAGGAAAATCAACTTTTATGAAATCTTGTGGCAGTTTGTACGGTAATTGTATCTATTGTTTTGGATGCAGAGACAAATTAAATTTATGTACGTTTTAGGTTTTAAATTGAAACTGTATCAAAGTTTTTCTTATTTCGTGTTCGTTTCGTAATCGTCGTTAGGTCATATTTGGGTAATTTTTTTAGAGCAGGCTCTAGGCTACATAAAAATCTGTACATTTCATGAATCTCAAAACTTTAATAAGCATCCTTACAAATCATAACAATTCTTAATATCAAAAGTATATGTTAAAACCAAACACTCCAAGATAGTGCAAAAAAGTGACAATACATTTATCAAACGGCCCTAATTCAAACAGAGTGAGTGGGATAAGGAACACAAACATCCGGAGTAGTGTCTTATTTGTTCATCCACTGTATTGTGGGTTTATATTTTTATATAATTAACTAGGGACCGCCCGCGACTTCGCCCGGCCTTGATAACAGAGCGATGTTTGGGAGGGACGATTTTTGTTAGAAACATGGGTAATTTGTACGTTTTGATTGTGGCTTCTAGATTAGTTTAAGTATCCAAATAAATATTCTCTTGTACACAATCTTATAGACTGTGCACTAAATAATATTTTTTTAGCGTATGTTTCACATTTACAAATGAATTCCAATTGAGTACCTAGGTACCTAATTACACGAAATCGTTATAATTTATACTATAATATTATAAAGCTGAAGAGTTTGTTTGTTTGTTTGAACGCGCTAATCTCGAGAACTACTGGTCCGATTTGAAAAATTCTTTCGGTGTTAGATAGCTCATTTATCGAGGAAGGCTATAGGCTATATATCATCACGCTACGACCAACAGGAGAGGAGCTACGGGGGTGAAACCGCGCGGAGCGGCTAGTGCTGTATATTTACATTTCAGTAGCACACCTTCTATTTTTCTTAAAAAAAAGGCAATAAGGTAGGTACCTACAAGTAGGAAACAACTCTTCAACATAATCTACTTTTAAATGTGTAAGTATGTATTCGTTTAAACTTAATATGTACCTACTCAGCTGATCTACATGATGGTGTACAAAGTGGTTATAATTCGAACTATCATTGTAAAATCTAAATTTTCGATAAAATAGTTGTACATCTAAGAGCCGATTTTTCAATCCTTGGTTACGGTGACCTACGGACAATTACATTTTTCAATCCTTGGTTACGGTCTACGGACATTTTTGAAATGTAGTTTAATATGTTATTCGATGTATAAGTTTTTAAACAAGGATTGAAAAACCAGCCCTAAATCTAATATACCTACCGTCTAATTATACATCATGCATATCTCTGACCTCATAAAAAAGCTTCATTTACCGCTATACAATTTCGTGTAGGTACCTAAACTCATGGATGGGGTAAAAATATTATAAAACGAACAACTCTACATTAAGAAACATACCTATTACATACCTATTGAATATATAAGAAAATATGATTTGATATTGAATATTCTCTAAAATAAACATTATTGTGACAAACATGGCTTATTTCGATTTAAAAAAAATAACAATAATTGAACTGACATTTATATCACACTAGTGGTCCGCCCCGGCTTCGCCCGTGGTACATATTTCGCAATAAAAGGTAGCCTATGTCCTTTCTCGGGTATCAAAATATCTCCATACCAAATTTCATGCAAATTGGTTCAGTAGTTTAGGCGTGATTGAGTAACAGACAGACAGACAGAGTTACTTTCGCATTTATAATATTAGTATGGATTTAAAGTATGTATATTCCACTGTAATCTAAACTGCCTAAACCCGAAAGAAAATTGTTAATTGAAAAATTGTTAATGATCGTCACATAACGTCGCGATAAATTAATTTGGCTCCACATTATTCATTATTGCCAGTTTATCTAAATTATATTCAGTATGATTTGAATATTTGACCGCCTCCTTGGTACAGTGGTTGACGCGTGAGCGTAAAGGGGTCCTGGGTTCGATTCCCGGTGGAGACGAAGAAAAAAAAATTGTCTCGGTCTGGCAGGACACAGAAGGCTGATCACCTACTTGTCCCTAAAGATAATCGATCAGTGAAATAGATGTATGAATAATACATCTGCCCCTTACCCCACTAGTGGACATGGGACTTCACTTCTATGATTTGAATTTAGATAGATAAATAGATATCTGTTCACAAAAAGATCCAAGAACAAAGTTCGTCAAGTGGCAACAAATTCAAAAGCCTCGGCCCTCTGTTTAACTAATTTAAGGGCTTATCTACCACTTTTTGTCTTCCTTGATAACTAACAGGTGTTCGTTTTGTCTAGTGATAAAATTATCCTAAATTAAATAGTGGAAACCGTTGTTTGTTGACCTTGTTCAACCTTTATAGCCCTGTTAGGTTTGTAAATAAATTAATTTAGAAGATCCTTGAATAGTTAAAGTTTACCTAATTGTGGGTAGTTTATAATTTTTAGATTATTTATTTACTCTTTATTGCACACAAAGATTGACAAAAAAATTTATGTTAGACCTAATTATAACCATGATTCGGTATTGAGAAGACATAGTCACAGCCACACATAAGACATAGTCACAGAATAGTTAATAGAACAGACATAGTACCTAAAGGGATGAAAATTAGACCTTGAATTCATAGTTTTATAAAATTTGGGAACATGTCTGGTTTTACACTAAAATTATTGTCATATTATACTTACTAGGTGTTAAAATATATGGATTGGTATGCAAAACTCGCAAAAAGAATTTAAAGAACCCAAGGAAAGGATATTTCTTAAAATAAAGCAATTTTTTGTTTCAATTGAATACATATATGAAAATAAATACCAACAAAATTTTCTAAGATAGATTTCAATTTTTTTAAAATAACATTGCTAGCTGCAAGCTTGTAAAATCTCTTTATTGACCGTGATCAATTGACTAAGAAGTAAGTGAAAAACATATTTATATTATTAAATACAGATTATAGTTGAACACAAGTACCTACAGTCAAATCATATCAAATATCATTGATAAAAGTAAGTAAATAGGGGAGCGCCACTTAATATTTTTTCTCTTTTCTGATAAAGTACATATTAAATCCCGTCTGTTAACAAATTTAGGTAGGTATACCTATTTGAATAGGTAATAGGTCTACCTTTCTTCGTACAGTTTTTTAAAAGACGAACGTTTCTGTGAAATATTTTCTTAAAATTTATTAGAAACATTGAATTTTTAAAAGGTATAGAGAGTATATTAATTTAAAATAATAATAACCAAACAAATTGAAATCATTGAAATCCATACTAATATTATATATGCGAAAGTAACTCTGTCTGTCTGTCTGTTACTCAATCACGCCTAAACTACTGAACCAATTTGCATGCAATTTGGTATGGAGATATTTTGATACCCGAGAAAGGACATAGGCTACCTTTTATTGCGAAATATGTACCACGGGCGAAGCCGGGGCGGACCTCTAGTAATGCATAAAACATTTGCGGCGACTCAAAAATATAACATCTCATACCAAAAATTCAAAATATCACTACCATAATAATTACTATGTCTAATAATTATTTAATATACCTACCTAATTTATAAATACTATTGCTATATGGTTAGGTATTTATGAAATCAATCTATTTCATTCTAAACGACAATAACTATCCAAAGAAACGTTATCAAATAATTATCGTATAATAAGAGTTCTTATTAACACTTATTAATAAGGGTATACTGAATATTAAAGAGGAAAAAGCATTATGAGGTAGCAAGAGATTTTATTAGGTTTGTGATTAATTTATCAAATACTCAATAATAATTTAATGTAGAGCTTGCTCTATTAGCGTCTTTATGTAGCGTTTCATTGTTTTTTAATATTAATTTGACTTAATTCCTACAATACGTCTACCTAATATTATTGATTTATCGAATATGTATAAGGAAATGTACCTATAGGTAGATAATTAAAATAGGTATGCTATTTAAAATATCCCATTACGCCGCATGCAAATGAGAAAATATTTTTAACATCAGCTCAAACTCTTTTTAAGTTTGACATAGTAAAAATAATTTACCTGTCGTTTTGAATTCGATAAATAAGAATTTCCAATTCGTCTAATATGAACGAAAATCTATTTTAGTATTATCTTTTGGTATGCAGAAATAAAAATTGGAAAATTATAATAACTTTATCATTTTTGAGTTTCATTTGAAAACTTAAAAAAAAATTACATTAATACTTACATACCTAAAAATAAACATAATTTAATTTAGATTATGTAAAAGTTATTTTTATCAGTAAATAGTAAATAGTAAATACTTATTTTAGGTACCTACCTTTAAAGAGAATTATGTAGAGAATTATCACGAATAAGTAATTTAAAAAATTTATAAGTTATTTTAATGCACTTTCAAAAGTAGGGTAAACTCACCTAATTATGTGACTCACTTAATTCGGAGATACAACGTTTGAACTCTTTTATAGCGTTATAGGAGTAAAATCCAATACATTAAAATTAA